>JAODAL010014494.1:0-87288 GCA_025379985.1 Phyllomedusa bahiana | reverse complement strand
TTTCTGTCCAATGCCCTCCGGTTTGTCCATTTTTGGGGTTTGTATCAAACTGCATCCTGAGTGGGAGGAGTTTCAAACCTTTCCCAGGGGTTGTGGGGGCAAGTGGGCTGCCCCCTCACAGATATAAGCCGGAGCCAGGGGTGGCTCTTCTGTTGATCCAGGAGGGTGGCCACCTAAGAACAGTTCCAGGACATCCGCACGCAGCAGCCAGGCCATGCCATGCGGCCGGGCCCCAAGCAACAAGGTAACTTGACTTATTTTAACTGCCTCTGTCTGTAATCCATAATTGTATGTGCACCTCTGACTTTTACCTGTATATATTATCCATCTTGTACATTATTACCTGTCTAGTGTGCCCTTCAAGGCTAATGAAATCTATAAACTTTAATCTGAGTTAGTCTGTCTTGATCAATCGGCCTCACACCCAAAATTTCCCTCGTCTATAGTATATAGCTACCCAAGGTTGGTTCCTGACCCTTCATAAGTCGGTAACGGACCGGCCCTTAAAACTAAACGAGCGAACTGGTGGCAGCATTGTTGTTTCCCTGTGCCAGGTTGGGCAAGGGGTTTAAACCCGCGGAACAGTATCTGGCTGACCTTGAGCCCCCTATTTGGGCAGCGCAACGTCGAGATACACCCCAAGTCGGGGCCGTCGTTCCCTCAAGGGGGCCCGGGCGGACTAGGCTTTTTCGTCACACACATTAATGACAAAAGATATTACCCTACAGCTTTTACATGCTGTATTATATAGGTATGTGCCTATTTTATATATATGTATGTATATGTGAGGTATATAATAACTAATACATTAAAATAGAGACACAAAGGATCACACATATATAACCTTTGCTCCCATCCACAACATGTTATGTGCACGGAGCGGAGCTGTGTGTGTGTTATGTGCACGGAGCGGAGCTGTGTGTGTGTGTTATGTGCACGGAGCGGAGCTGTGTGTGTGTTATGTGCACGGAGCGGAGCTGTGTGTGTGTGTTATGTGCACGGAGCTGTGTGTGTGTGTGTGTTATGTGCACGGAGCGGAGCTGTGTGTGTGTGTGTTATGTGCACGGAGCGGAGCTGTGTGTGTGTTATGTGCACCGACGGAAGCTGCGTGTGTGTGTTATGTGCAACCGAGCGGTAGCCTCGTGTGTAGATTAATTTGCACGGAGCGAGCTCGCGCGTGTGTTATGTAAATGGTCTGGAGCCTGGCAGGCCTGAAGGTCGTGGGCGTGGGGGGTGTAGTGTTGGTTTACTGTGCTACGGTTAATCGTAGCATGAGCTTGAGAGTGGGTAGTTATAGGGGGTTCACGTAGGTGTAGTCGGGATGGTGTCTCAGCTGTGTTGGTGTGTTTGATTGAGGCACGGAGCGTGGAAGCTGCGTGTGTGTTTTTTATGTGCACGAGGCGGAAGCTGCTGTGTTGATATGGTGCCATCGGAGCAGCTGCGTGTGGGTGGGGTTTATTGCAAACGAGCGGAGCTGCGTGTGTGTGTTATGTGCACGGAGCGGAGCTGCGTGTGTGTGTTATGTGCACGGAGCGGAGCTGTGTGTGTGTGTGATGTGCACGGAGCGGAGCTGTGTGGTGTATTATTGTTGGGCATATATCATATGCAGGAAAGAGTCCTGTGGAATCAGATACCTGTGAGGTGCTGCCCGCCTGCTCTGAGCCCCGTGTGCCCTGACTCCTCATAAGTTCCCCCCCCCTGTGAGATCAGATCCTGCCAAGTGGTGAGGGTAGTGGCCCCGTGCTCTGACCCCCGTGGCCCGGACTCCTTTGAAGAGTCCTGTGGTATCAGATCCTGTGAAGTGTTAGGTGTTGTCCTATAGGTGGCAGGCGGCATGCTGGGTGTGCCTGAGAAGGTTAGAAGTTTAATAAGCCCTATGTTACTGTCATGTGTACTGAGCGTGGATAAAGCTTTGGTATGTATTTGGGCAGGGGGACCTGCACTGTGAGGCCCGCGGGCCCAAAATGCTAGTAAGACAGCCCTGCTGACCGTGGAGTAAAATTTACATCAAGATCCTGGCAGAAGTCAACACTGATGAGATTGTCATCTACATTGCATCTGCAGTCAAATGTTTAGTCGGACAGCACAAGCCAAACGTTGGGGCAATATTTCCCGTTCCATACCGCCGCATCTTTGAAAATGTAAAATAATTGTGACGGTGCTTTGTCATTAATTCAAGTCAAACCCCCAAATAGCATGTGAATCAGGCTGACAACCGACCCCTTTCTAGCAATGACGTTTGGCTTTGCCTCCTTGTGGAAGGTGTCATTGACTGGTTCTTCGGTGGCACACCTGTCAGTCACCCATTTCTTGCCCTAAGAATTATGTAGTACCAGACCGAGGAAACCTTTTTTATGATCACAAAAATCCAACCCCCTTCTCGACATTATTCTTAATTTTCTGATTCCACGGAACTTGGGTTTCCATGCACCTTAACCACAACCCTCTACATCAAAAGAAATGAATGCTTGAAATCCATCACTCTGTGTGCGAGGAGTCTTCACGATATATGGGTTATGGGGAAGACTACTGACCTGGCAGTTGTCCAGAAGTCCGTCAGCGACACCCTCCACAAGGAAGTGAAGTCACAACAGTCATTGCTGAAGAAGCCGGCTGTTCAGAGTGCTGGATCAATGCATATTAATAGAAGTGGAGGAAAAAGTGAGTTTCTCTATTTAACCAAAATTACGGGCATGACTTTTCAACGATAGTCACATTTTTGGAGATGCTCTAGTATTTGCCACCTGCAGGAGGATTCAGACAATTTTCTTGCAATGGTAGAGGTGTCATATAATAATTTTCGGGATACCTCCACTAAACAATTCTTCACAAATTTAGGTTATCCATCCAAGAATCCTTTCTAATTGTTTAACAGAAGGAAAAATGTAGAAAATAAAACCTGCAGACCTTCTCCAAGTAGGAGATGACATATGGGTTTACAACAAGAATCTGAAACCTATAGCAGAGCTGGACCATGCAAGTATCGGTCCTCCAAGATTATGGCACTGGTAAGCTCTGAGGAGCTTAACATTTCCAGGACAATGAGGATACATCCATTATTCCAAGTATCCTCCATGTTCCAAATCCTCATCCAGGACTCCTCCTGCCTCCCCCAATGCTATTCCAGTCTATGGACAAGAACATTATGTTGTTGTCAACATCCTGGACTCTTGATAATTCAGAAATTGGTTGTAGTATCCATTGTAATGGTGAGGGCTTCTTCAGTAATGACACATGTGGCTTTGCCTCCCCGTGGAGGGTGTCAATATCTGTCTTCTGGATCAGGTCGGCAGTCTTCCCCATGATTGTGTAATACCCGAGGATACCTTACTGATTTCCCTAAGTTTTATCCGTGCTCTCTAACCGATTATAGAACTTCCGCAAAAATATCCTGGGAAACCAGGTGAAGCATCATCCAGAGGCCACAGTGGGAGTACTGTCAGGATGATGGATTTCTCACAATAGTGCCTGCTTTTCCTTGGTGAAGTGTTTGTGCAGTAGCTGAACTTTTTACATTTGAGCCAGAAGGCAATTACCCTTGAACTTGCCCTTCACCAGGTTGGCAAGTGATGTTGCTAATGGAGGCCATCTTGTTTTCTGTTCAGCCTACTTTAGACCACATGGAAGACCACAAATAGAGTGCCCTTGAGTATACATGTTGAGTCTTTTTGGTGAGGAACATTGAGAACATCATATCTATATATTACAACTTGAGACTCTCCCTAGAATGCAAAGTATAGTGATGAGAGGGATTGGAGAATCCCTCACCTCCAGATTGTGGTGAATATGAATATTTCTTATAAAAGCAACATAGAAAGTGCCACAAATTCGCGGCTCTATGGTACCCATGGTAAACATAATGCAAGAATACACCAGAACATAATAGAGCCGTCACATGCAATAATTATACCAAGCATATATTAACTAAAAAATGAGATGAACTCAGCCTAAGTTGATTACGTGAATGTACACTAAGGCAGACGTTGGTAGGAACATGGTTGATGGTGACACTGCAAGTAAGTTCAATCCAGACCCAGAACAAAAATAAATGAAACTGAAGCTAGGAGCTTAAAGGATTTCCCAAAACGGAAAAAATCCACCCATTTGTTCGCTCCTAAGACCCCTATTTTGAAATCGTAAACGGCTCTAGGACCCAGAGACTCCTTAGACACTGCAAAAAAACTATAAAAACACAATAACTCAGATTCTTAAGGACTACAACAAACTCCACAGAGCAAGACTAGTCTAGACAACAAACACACACTTAGCAGAAGACTAGACAAACGCTCAAATAAATGGGATATAGGGTAACGACACCTGGGTGGTGGGTGCTCATGTGGTATGGTCAAAGAATGGTCAAGTTACATGTAGTAGAGAACCACGGCACACCAAATTTAATTATGAAGATATAAGTGGATTTATTATAGAGTGTATATAATATACAAAATATATCAGATACTGCTTGCAAAGAACATTTTGAGAAAATCTCTTTGAACAAGCACTATAATCAGCACTAGGTTACCTAACCCGGAAAGCTTTATAGAGGAGCTAGCAATGATCCAATATTCTCTAACGAGTTGCGTAACCTGGTCACGGTCCCAGCTTGAAAGCTGTCTGAAGTTGTTGCCTAACCACTGCTTCACATGAAATCTAAAATGGAGAAAACAGAGCAAGTCTAGCCTAGAAAAATAGCAAACCCTTAGCAGATGACTAGACAAACGCTCAAGACGGAAAATGTCTTAGAACAAGCACTATAATCCACACCACGTTACCTAACCCAGAAAGCTTTATAGAGGAGCTAGCAATTATCCAATTCTCTCCAACGAGGTGCAGAACCTGGTCACTGTCCCTGACTGAAATGGTTGCTTAGCCACTGCCTCACAAGGGGTTTAACATGAAGGAGAGGATGAAATGGAAGAGGAATTCCTTGGTGACACCATGATCCAGCTCTCCCTCACCTCCACAGGCTTTGAAGCAAAAGCTTAACATCTAGAGGATAAGAAAAGCGGAGTCAGACACAGTTGTACGCAATGACGTTAAATACTCAAGGCTTATATTTGCTATATCCCTGTTTTTTTTGGATAACAGGCATTGATTGGTCATTTTACATATTCTAATCATTTTGAGGTCTCGATGACTTGCCCTTTTTTTCTGTATACTGGAGCGGTCCCATTAGTTCTTGAGCTATAAATGGCTTCTCCCACCCCCTCATGTGATTTTTTTTTTTATGTCTAACAAAGTCTGATTCATAAAACATTGTTTCCCACATTATGACACGAATACGGCTTCTCCCCTCTATGAGTTCTCTGATGTTGAAGAAGACTTATTCTCTTAGAAAAACCCTTCCAGCACTCCGGACATGAATAGGGCTTCTCCCCTGTGTGGCTTCTCTGATGCTGAACCAGATCTCTGATCTCTGAGAAAAACATTTCCCGCACTCAGGACATGAATACGGCTTCTCCCCTGTGTGACTTCTCTGATGTAGAACAAGATTTGATCGCCGGGAAAAACATTTCTCACACTCTGAGCATGAATACGGCTTCTCTCCCGTGTGACTTCTCTGATGCTTAACAAGGGTTGATTTTTGGGTGAAACATTTGCCACATTTAGAACATGAAAACGGTTTCTCTCCTGTGTGACTTATCTGGTGTCTTGTGAGGTGTGAATTCCGAGTAAAACACTTCCCACATTCTGGACATGAATATGGCTTCTCTCCCGTGTGAGTTCTTTGATGACCAACAAGTTTTGATTTCTTGCTAAAATGTCTCCCACATTCTGGACATGAAAACAGCTTCTTCCCTGTGTGAGCCCCTTGATGTCCGACTTGCCTTCCATCAATTAGGTTTTGACGATCAGTCTGTGATAAATCAGATGGGACATGTTCATAGGTATCAGATGACAGACCACAGTTGTGAAGGGCCGAGGGTGGATCTGGAATACTGGAAGGTTCCTCATCTGTATCTTGTTTAATACCATGATCATCCCATATCGGACGTCCCTCTAAGCTCCGAGTACAGTCATCTGCCGAGAATTGAACTCATTATTTTATTATAAAAAAACCTGAATTAGATATTTTAGACTAAAAAGAAATAAAACAGGAAACAGAGGCTGAATACATTCTGTACATACAAGAATGATAGGACATGTGGCTTTATCTATTACCCGGAGGCCGGAGATCCTCCATCATGACGTCCTTGTACAGATCCCAGTGTCCTTCTACATACTCCCACTCCTCCATGGAGAGATAGATAGTGACGTCCTCACACCTTATAGGAACCTGACACACAAAATGATACAGTCATCACCCAGACCCCTCCAGTGGTGTCACCGTATAATATCCCAGCATTCCCAGCAGCAGCGTCACCTTTCCGGTCAGCAGCTCCGTGATCTTGTTGGTGAGTTCTAGGATCTTTTGCTTATTGTCCCACTCATGTATCAGAGAGTAGGGAGGAGGCTCTATGATGGTTCGTCCCCAACCTTCAGATACAGGGGCCTGAGTGCACTCACTAGAGGTCCTCTTCACTACTGTGTAATCCTGGATATGGAGAAACACAATAATAGATAGCATTACATACATCCCTAGGACCCCTCCCCTCTCCAGTTATATCCTCTGTTACTACCATAGATAACGATGTGACCTCATCAGGAACCCTCACCTCTCCATAAGCCGTAGAGTACTCCAGGGTGAGGTTATTATACTCTCCCGCCATCTTGTTCCTGTCTCTCTCCTTCCTTCAAAGGGTCAATCAGGATAATATAAGAAGAATCTGCCAGAACGCCCTGTATTGTAGGAACCTGATGAAAAAAGAAATGTAAAAACTACACACCAAATCCCACATAAATGACCAAATTACTGGAGATAAGCCGAGAAACATCTGAGGAGACATCAGGGGAGGATGAGGTGTTCTCTTTCCCTTGGATGGAGATAAATAACTGAACATTTAGGACTGAACATTTAGCTTAGGGGGCTTCATGTCAGGGTCAGATTCAGGGACGGTTTCCTCTTAGATTCAGTCATCTTTTATTAAAGCCTAGATTCAATGTAGTATGTGAACTGTTGCCCTCCTGCCCAACCACTTAATCATCTAATGACGAGTCCAACTAGTTTTCTGGTTAATATGTGTCGTATAGTTCTTGTATGTACAGCTGGTGGCCGCTCTTTGGAGTTTCTGTTTGTAGTCTGGAGTCACCGCATCTTCGCTGGTGCGGGACTTGTAATCCTGAATGTGACTGATGCTGATATTCCAAAGCCCAGTCCTATAGATTTCCTTTATGATTAAAAGAACAGTGACTGTAAGAGGATGTGCGGACCTGATTGAGCGCTATTGTAGACGCCATGTAAACGCGTTGTATCATTTTATTCCATACTGAAGATTGAAGTCGGGACTTGATGTGCTCTTATGCTCTCAGATCCAGCGCCACTAAGCTCCAAGCTGATTTAGGTAAATCTAATTCTACACATGTATTTTTTTTAAGCTTTTGTATGATAAATTTAAAGGGGATATGCCAGGACGCCAGTTACTTACATCTCATCAGCACAGGAGCAGAATGTAAACAGATCATGCAGAGTCATGAAGCAGCAGGGGATAGAGGAGGGGGTGAGTAAGGAGTGAGCGAAGAAGGGAGCGTCTCAAAACATAACTGTAATAATAAACCTTACAAAAGTTGGATTCCTCAATAAAGCAAGACACAGCCTCAGACTGCTCTTGTACTACCCGGTGCCTTAAAAGCTCATTCATTTTGCCTGTCATCAGAAAGAAGTGTTACACGCAAACGCGGCTGTCAGCAAGCTTCTGGGTCGTGTCAAGTGAAGCATTGAGGTACCTCAGGGGATCTAGGAATGTTCTGAGGCCTCTCATCTTCACATTTTGTACTCCATATATATAGAAAAGGGATATAAACACCCATTTTGGAGGTTCCCCACTCAACATTCATGGTGGCAAAACCCCTATACACCATTATACAATGTATGTTTTAAACATTTGTATGATGTAGTTTTTTAGCTTTTATAGGACGTATTAACTTTCTAATGATGTATTTTTAGTACATTTGTATGATGTATAGTTTTACATCTTCTTTGGTGCATATGAGTAAGATTCAACTATATCGTATGTCCTATGTTACATTAGCTTTTGAGTTAGCGACGGTCTTACACTTTTCTATTTATTGTATTTTTCTCAACAATTGTATAAAACATATTTTCTTCCTTTTATGATGTATTTTTTAACTGTTGTATGATAATCTGATAACATCGGACCTGGCTGAGCCACAGCTACGTTCCGATACCAAATCCCGAGGCTATGCGTGCTGTCAGGATTCCTCCACGCCGCTTCTCGGCATCAACCCAATTCCTTGGGTCCCAGAAAGGATTAACTCAAGTGTGCACATGTCCTATTCCCGATCTCTCAAACATGAAACCAGTATGTGGGTATGATGTGCAGTAATTCCATAGTTCTATATGAAATCTCGGCTCAAGCCTTTGGTCATCTCCTCAACTCTGACTGTGGAAACCTTTGGCCCGAGAAGTCTGCTAAACGTGTGAAATGAACAGCAAATGCCTTTTCTAGCAGGACCCCCTGGTCAGGGCTTATTTCCTATGCACAAGTGTTGACCTCTCACGACCCAGTGATCAACTTGGATCAAATTATGTTACATTCATCACAATATATTCATAGATTTTTTAGCTTATTAATTCTGTGTCTATAAAAGATGAGACTGTTCAGAGCTCTCTATCCCCTTATAAGAATTGTTCTCTGGGTCGCACACTCCATATATGTTCTGTGGATGTATTAGTTTTATACACATATTGTTATACATATGAATATCTCAGATTATTTTCCTCCCGCGATGACAATTTCTTCTTGGATTTCATGCACAATACTATATATATTAGAATGTCATGTATACACCCAAATGAGAGGGCGTAATGGAGGTGGGCGGCATAAATTTACTGCAGCTGATCTACATATAGTCTCATTACAGATAGTAGAATAATTGACGCAATGAACCGCTCGTAGTTCGTCTGGCTAGGGTTAAAACGGGATAAGACTAGACTGCAGGGCAATGATTAAAGCAATACTGTACATGAAAGGATAGGAGGCTAAGATCAGCAGAGTAAAATACTATCACTTAACTGCCGCTGCTGCTTATCTCTATGGAGCTTCATTACATAAAGTGGAAAAAAAACAAGCAGCGCTTCCTAGTGCAAGACATCATATAAAGTTTTGCAAAAAAAAATAAATCCCTTTGCTCGCCTCTGGGGGTTGTGCAGCCGGCCGGCACAACACACCCTTAACCCATCAATAATCAAATTTGAACTCGGACTGCTGCTGGTTCCTCACGTTCCCCGTGGAGAGGGTCGTATATATCTCAAATAGGATTCACTGCAGTAATCCAATGATCTGGTCAGGAACCGGTGATCAGATCAATGTGATTACAGGATAAAGCTCTGGTCTTAAAGTAAAAAATCTGCCTTCTTTATTCAACAATGCGTTTTGTGTGTAACACTTCGTCAGTGATGGATTTTGTGTGTAACATGAAACGCGTTGTTGAATAAAGAAGGAAGATTTTTTACTTTGAGACCAGCGCATTATCCCTAAATAATGTTAAGGATAGATAGGATAAGACTAGATTGATAGGGCAATGACAAGAGTAATATGTGAAGTATAGAACAAGCAGAGTGATTAATCTCACTTTACTGCTGCTGTAAGGAGAAGAGCTGCTCTGCATGTAGACTCAATAGAAATAGTCAGTGAGACAATCATGATAAAGTTCACCCCCCAGGTCTTGTATTTCACCTACACTCCCCCACTGCTCAATACCTTACTGAGGAGGAGGCCTGACCCCTGTGTATCATTTCCCTCCTCAGGGAGACATCAGGGAGTCCAGGTCATTATCCCTGCAGGGAACAATATGACTCTGCAGTCAGCTGGGCACTGTAGCATTATGCCCACAACCGTATGAGCACAGTGCAGCATTGTAAAGACCTGTAAAGCACAACACCCGGCACAGCTTGTCACTTCACAATCCATCCACCCAAGCAGACAGCCGCCAGACCCCGCTCCACCCAAGCAACCGCCACCACCGCTCCACCCAACGAGCCACCACCCGGTGGAGCTCCGCTCCACCCAAGCAGAGCCGCCACCCACTCCACCCGAACTGCATACCACCACCGCCCCCCATACCCAAGCAGAGCTGCCACCCGCTCCACCCACGCAGAGCCGCCACCTGCTCCACCCAAGCAGAGTGCCTCCACCCCACATCAGAGCAGCCACCCCACTCCTCCCACGGCAAGAGCATCCACCCGCTTCCACCCAAGCAGAGCCCGCCACCCACCCACCGCGAAACGCATAAGCCGCGCACCCACTCCACCCCAGCAGAGAACCCACCCCACTCCACCCACCCTGCAGGCCGCCACCGTCACTCCACCCCAGCAATAGAGAAGACGCCACCCACTCCACCCACGCAGAGCCGCCACCCACTCCACCCAAGCAGAGACGCCACCCACTCCACCCACGCAGAGCAGCCACCCGCGCAGAGCCGCCACCCGCTCCACCCACGCAGAGCATCGCACACCCCAAGCAGCCCCCAGACGCAGAGTCCCCACCCCGCTCCACCGCACGGCAGAAGCAGCCACCCACATCAGAGTCCTGCCACCACCCCATCCACTCACGCAGAGCCGCCACCCGCGCAGAGGCGCCACCCGCTCCACCCAAGCAGAGCCGCCACCCGCGCAGCCAGCCGCCCACCCCCCTCGCATCGCAGCCAACCAAGCAAAAAAAAGCGCACACAGAGCCGCCACCGCTCCACCCACGCAGAGCATGCCACCCCTCCAACCCACTCAGATCCGCCACCAACCCCAACCGCGCACCACCCACGCAAGTCGCCACACGCGCTAGAGCCGCCACCCCTCTCCACCCGGCCGCAGAGCCCGCCACCTCGCCAGAGGCCGCCCCCCTCCACCCGCTCACCCAAGCAGAGCCTCCACCACGCACCACCCAACACCTCATAGCAGCCCACCTAACGCTCACCATCCCACGCAGACGCCCCACCCGCTCCACCCACGGCTGAGCGCCACCTCGCGCGCGCAGCCGCCACCGGCATCCACCCACGCATAGCCGCCACCTCCGCGTCCACAAAACCGCCACCTAGCCCTCTCACCCACGAGCAGACAGCCATCCCACCGCCTGTCCACCCTCGCAGAGCCGCCATCCTAACTCGCTACGCTCCACCACCCACTCAGAGCCAGCCACCCCCGCTGCAGAGGTGCCACCACACCTCTGCTTCCACTGCACGCAGAGCCGCCACCTCTGCCCCTCCAACCAACGCACAGGCCCGCCACCACCGCGCGTCCACCCACAGCACATCCGCCACCCCCCCCTCCAGACACCCACGCACAGCCAAACACCAAACGAAACAGTCCGCCACCCGCTCCACCACGCACATCCTCCACCGTCCCCATTGCCCACCGCTCCACCCGACCCCGCCAGCCGCACTCCGCGCAGAGGCGCCACCCGCTCCACCCACGCAGAGCCGCCACCCGCTCCACCCACGCAGAGCCGCCACCCACTCCACCCACGCACAGCCGTCACCCGCGCAGAGCCACCACCCACGCAGAGCCGCCACCACGATCCACCCAACTCCAAGGACGCCACCACGCTCCACCCAACCAGAGGCTCCACCGCGCCCGCATAGCCGCCACCCCCTCCACCCCACGCAAGGCCGCCACCCCCGCTCCACCCACGCGCGAGACCACCCACCCCAACCACTCCACCCACGCAGAGCCACCACCCGCTTCACCCGTGCAGAGCCACCACCCACTCCACCCGTGCAGCAGCAGCCACCCACTCCACCCGTGCAGAGCCGCCACCCACTCCACCCACGCAGAGCCGCAACCTACACACACCACCCCACGCAGAGCCGCACCCCACTCTCGCACCACTCACCCGCCAAACCCCCCACCCGCGACCAAGCATAGGCTCCACATTCCCCTCTTCCACCCACAAGAGCCGGCCACCCCCGCGCAAGCAGCCACCCGCAATCCACCGCAACGCCGCAGAGCAGTCCACCACCCACCCCTTCACAAAAACCCGTGCAGACCACCACCCGTCCACCGTGCATGAGCCACCCCCCACCGCAGAGCCACCCCACACACTCACAGCAGAGCCGTCCTACCCGCTTCAGCCCGGGCATAGCCACCCCCCGCGCAGAGCCCCCTCCCCTCCCAGCATATGTCTCCTCCCCCCCACTAGCCGAGCCACGCAGAGCTGTCACCCACTCATTAACCAGAACCACCGTGAAAACTGTAAAAAAACAGAGCAATGACCCATATTTGTTCTAACCCAGATAGCTTGGGCCAATGCGTTCAGAGTGGTACCCCCCAGTGCTCAGGCGGCTACTGCACCATTACCCAGGCCAGATACTCCCTTCCTCCAGATCAATAATCAAAAAAAAAAAAAACCCTATTAAACAACCCCTTAAATAAAGGCTTCTCATCTGCAAGCCCTTGAGGGAGCTGCGAGAACGAATACCCTCCGATGGGAGTGAGAGGGTGTGACTGTGAGGTCTCTTGTAGTTAAGAGGGGGATTCCCCATAGCCGTGTAGTCTCCTGATTGGAAGGGGTAAAATAGCATGCAGGAATATAAGAGCATTAAGACAGACCAGCACTGCACCCCCGAGCAGCCCTTACCAGCTGACCTCTGGCAATTTTGACACAAATGAACAACTTGTGCTCCATATCTCTCTCTTATCAGTGTACCATGTATGTATTTACCACCCCTATTACCATGTAATAAAGCTTTAACCGCCTTATGTGTAAATTTACCCCTTCAGACCAGTGATAAGTTATACTGAATCCTATGTGTATTTACCCCCTCTGACCATTGTAAGTTAATACGCTGAATGTTATGTTACCCCTCTACCAGATGTAGAGTATACGCTGTATACTATATGAGTAATATACCCCTCTCCGACCAGTGTACGTAACTGTAATCCGCTATAGTGTATTTACCCCTCTGACCAGTGATAAGTATAGCTGTAATCCCGCTATGGTGTAATTTCCCCCTCTGACCAGTGTAAAGTATATGCGCTACACGCACTGTGTAAATACCGAACCCTCTGACCAGAGTAAGTCTAGCTGTAACCGCTATGTGGTATTTACACCTCTTAACACCATGTATGTAAAGCTGGTACCGCTATGTATAATTATACCCCTCTGACCATGTAAGTAAAGCTGATATGCCACATGTGTATTTACCCTCTGACCAGTGTAAATATAGCTGTATCCTATAGTATTTAACCCCTGCTGACCAGTGTAAGTCATAACTGATATCCCTATGTGTATGTTTTAAAACCCCCCCCACTGACCATTGGTAAGTATAGCTGTATCCACTATGTGTAAAATACCCCGTTCTGACCAGTGGTAAGTATAGCTTATCCTATTTTTATTTACCCACTACCAGAGTAATTATATGCTGAATCCTATGTTATATACCCCTGAGCCATGTAAGTATATAAAAGAAAAATAGCTTATCTATGTGGTATTTAACCCCTCTGACCAGTGTAAGGTAATACGTATCCACTATGTGTTAGTTTACCGCCTCTGACCAGTGTAAGTATAGCTGTACATCCACTAATGTTTCTTTACCCCCCTCATGAACGCAGAGTAAGTATAGCTGTATCCACTATGTGTATTTACCCTCGGACCAGTGTAAGTAATCTTAATCCCTATGTGTAGTTACCCCTCTGACCAGTGTAATATACTGATCCACTATGTATTTCCCTTCCTGACCAGTGTAAGTGAATAGGCTTTAATCCCCACGATGTGTATTTACCCCTCAGACCAGTGTAAGTATAGGTCTGTATCCTATGTGTATTTTACCACCTCGACCGATTTAAGTATAGCTGTATCCTACACGATGAGCCAAACGAGAGGGGAGATACATCTCTGCAGACCATTAGTATTTCGGTGAGAGGAGCGCGTAGGTGTTATGTTAAAAGACATTATATGTTTGTATTTAGTTGAAAAGTGGGGTAGATAAATATTAGGTACCCCTCACCAGTTAGAGTATAGCTGTGAATAGTGAAGGTAGGTGGTCGAGGGGCAGGGCTGTAAATTAACATGAGAAGTTTTCTTAATCCGATGTGTATTTACCCCTCTGAAAAAAATGTAATTTGGGCGTGTGAGTCATGTGGTGGTTGCGCTAAAATTTAGATATGAGAGGTTGTTAAATATATTATAAGTAGAGACAGAGTGAGATATTTGGCAAGACTGTGTGTTGGGTATTGCTAAGTAATGTGGGTGTTAGTGGTAGTAAAATAGTAGTGATGAGTATCTCCTCAAAGTTTTGGTTGTGTTTATGGTTTTCTTAGAGTGTGGGGTTTTCACATATATCACTCTGAGAGAGTTATTTGAGCTGTATTGTGTGTGAGAGAGAGAGTGTGTGTGAGAGGAAGAGATGGGAGAGAGATATGAGGTTTAGTAGTCTGAGGAGAGTGGGTGATTTTGTTTAAAGTGATTATTGTATTAATTAAGATGAGTTCTATATGTATTAGAGTAGTTATATATTTTTTAGATTTATATTTTCTGATGATGAGATTAAAAATTAGAGATATTTTAGATATATTTGTATTATATGTTATTGATTGTAGTTTTATTATAATTATATTTAAGTTTATGAGAGTGGTGTGAAGGAGAGTGGAGGGAGTTTGAGGTGTATTGGTGGGGATTTTGTTTTGGTGTTTTGGGGTTTTTGTTGGTCTGTTTGTATATATATATTAATTGTGAGAGAGTGTTGAGATGGTTTTATTGTGTGTGTATCTCTATCTAGGAAGGAGGGGTGTGGTTGGTGTTGGTTGGTGGTTTTTTAGATTGTTTAGGTGGTAGGGGAGAGGTTTTGTTGTTAGCTTATGTGTTGGGGGGGGGTTGGGGTGTTTGTGGTGGGTTTTTGTGGGTTTGTTGTATTGTTTTAATAGTGTGGTAAAGAGTAATGTTGTAGTAATATGGGTTAAAAAGTAATGGTTGTGTGATAATAGTGGTTGGGTAATATAGTAATTTTTTATTGATTATCATATTTATGTAAAACTATAAAATGTATATATACTGTATCCATAATTTATTTACCCCTCTGACCTTTAATATACTGTATCCACTATGTTATTTTACCCCCTCTGACCATGTAATAAACTGTATCCATGTTATTTACCCCACTGACCAGCTATAAGTATAGCTGTATCCACTATCGTAATTTAACCCCTCTTACCATGTAAGTATAGCTATGTATCCACTATGTGTATTTACCCCCTCTGAACCAGTGATAAGTCTAGCTGAAACGCTATGTGTATTTAACCCCTCTACCAGTGAAATTATCAACTGAATCCTATTTGTAATTACCCCTCTGCCAATGTATAAGTATAGCTGTATCCACTATTTTGTATTAACCACACTGACCGTGGTAAGTATACTGTATCCACTATGTGTATTTACCTCTCTGACCATTGGTAAGTAAAGCTGTATCCAATTTGTATTAACCCCTCTACCAGTGTAATTAAAGCTGTTCCTATGTTGAATTTACCCCCTCTCACCAGTGTAAATATAGCTGTATCCTATGTGTATTTACCCCTCTGACCAGTGTAAATATAGCTGTATCCCTATGTGTAAGTATACCCCACAGTGAGACCAGTGTAAGATATACTGTATCCTTGTGTATTAACCCCTCTGAGCATGTAAGTAGTAGCTGTATCCACTATGTTATTTACCCCTCTGACCAGTGTAAGTATAGCTGTATCCTATGGTCTTTAGCCCCCTCTGACCAGTGTAAGTATATAAGCTGTATCCACTATGTGAATTTACCCCTCTGACCAGTGTACGTAAACCTGTACCTATGTGTTATTTACCCCCCTGACGCAATGATAAGGTATCAGCTGTATCCACTATTGTATTTACCTCTACTGACCAGTGTAAGTAACTGTATCCACTATGTAATTTACCTCTCTGACCCGTGTAAGTATAGCTGTATCCCACTAGTGTAATTTACAGAACTCTGACCGCTGTAAGTATAGCAGTATCCACAATGATGTAATTAACCTACCCCCTCTGGACCATAAAGGTATAGCAAATCCGTCTATGTGTATTATACCCCTCTGACCCAGAGATAAGTCATAAGCCTTGTCTCCCTATGTGTATTTTACCACCTAAATGACCATGTAAGTAAAGTCTTATCCGCTATGTGTATTTACCCCTCTGAACCTTGTAAGTAAAGCTGTATCCCTATGTGTACATTACCCCGCACAGACCAGTGAAAGTCTAGCTGTATCCGCTAGTGTATTTACCCCTCTGACCAGTGTAAGTATAGCTGTATCCCCTATGTGTATTTACCCCTCTGGACCAATTAAGTAAAGCTGTATCCACTATGTGTATTTTACCTCTCTGACCGAAAAATATAGCCTGTATCCTAATGTGTATTTCCCGCCTCTGACCCAGTGTAATAAAAAGCTAGTATCCACTAAGTGTAATTTACCCCTCTGACCAGTGTAAGTATAGCAGAAACTCCACTATGTGAAAATTACCCCTCTTGACGCAGTGTAAGTATAGCTGATCCACTATGTTTAATTTATCCCCTCTGACCAGATGTAAGTATAGCTGTATTCCTATGTGTATTTACCCCTCTGGACCCAGTGTAAGTATAGCTGTTATCCTATGTGTATTTTACCCTCTTGACCAGTGGAAAGTAAGCTTGTATCCTAATGAGAAATTAACCCTCTGACCAGTGTAAGTATAGCTGATCCTATGTGTATTTACCCCTCCTGACCAGTGTAAAGTATATGCTGTATCCACTATGTGTATTTACCCCCCTCTTACCATAGTAAGTAATAGCTGTAACCATTATAGTGTTATTTACCCCACCCTCTGCACGCAGTGTAAGTATAGCTGAATCCACAAATGTATTTACCCCGCTCTGACCATGTAATTATATGCTGTAATCACCTATGTGTATCTTTACCCCTCTGACCCAGTGTAAGTAAAGCTGTAATCCTATGTGTATTTACCCCTCAGACCAGTGTAGATTAGCTGTATCCTTATGTGTAATTACCCCTCTGACCAGTGGTAAGTAATGCTGTATCCTAAGTGTAGTTTACCCCTCAGACCAGTATGTAAGTATAGCTTAATCCACTATGTGTAATTATAACACACCTTCCCCTGTGCAGAGAGATATAAGCACGACATGTGGATAGAGGAAGTCCGATGAGGTCATGTGACCAGTGACGTGTGTGGGCGGAGTCTGGTGATCACATGATCAGGGTCTGAAACTTTTTTTCTATGCACCCTGGTCCCTAGGTTACAGCAGAAGCGTCAGACACTGATCATGTGATCAACAGACTCCGCCCTCACACGTCACTGGTCACATGACCTCATCGGACTTCCTCTATCCACATGGCTGCTACATCTCTCTGCAGGTGAAGGTGAGTATAAATACACATAGGATACAGCTATACTTACACTGTCAGAGGGGATAGAATACATAGTAGGATACAGCTATACTAACACTGGTCAGATGGGTAAATACACATAGTGGAAACAGCAATACTTACACTTTTCAGAGGGGTAAATACACATATTGGATACAGCTAAACATACACAGGGTCAGAGGGGTAAATACACATAGTGGATAACATCTATTAACTATAGTACTGGACCGAGGTTAAAAGACTCAAAGTGGATACAACAATACTTACACTGGTCAGAGGGGTAAATACAAATAGTGGATAAGCTATACTTACACTGGTCAGAGTGTAAATACACAATAGGATACAGCTATACTTACACAGGTCAGAGTGGTAAAACACATAGGATACAGCTAATACTTACACTGGTCATAGGGTAAATACACATATTGGATACGGCTATACATACACTGGTCAGAGGGGGAAATAATACACATAGAGTATACAGCTATACTTACACTGGTCAGAGGGGGAAATTACACATAGTGGATACGGCATACATACACAGGTCAGAGGGGTAACTACTACCTAGTGGAATACATCTAAACATTACACAGGAAGGGTAAATACCATAGGATACAGCTATACATACACTGTCCTGAGGGTAAATACACATTATTGGATACAGCTATACTTACGACTGGACAGAGGGTAAATACACATAAGTGGATACTGCGTATACTTACACTGGACAGAAGGGTAATACACATAGTGGATACTGCTATACTAACACTGGTCCAAGGGTAAATACCACATAGCGGAAACAGCTATCCTTACACGGTCTGTTGTTAGGGTAAATACACATAGCTGATTTTGGGGGGGGGGGGGGGGGGGGGGGGCAGCTATACTTACACTGGTCAGAGGGTAAATACACATACGGATACAGCTATACTTAACACTGTCAAGGGTAAATACACATATGGATACAGCTATACATACAACTGGTCAAGAGGGTAAATACACTAGTGGATACAGCTATACTTATACAGGACGAGGGTAAATACACCATAGAATACAGCTATACTTTACACCAGGTCAGAGGGTAAATACACATAGGATACAGCTATACTTACACTGGTCAGAGGGGTAAATACACATAGCCGGATACAGCATAGAACTTTACACGTCAGAGGGGTAATACACTTAGCGGATACAGCTATTCTTTAGCACCTGGTCAGAGGGGTAAAAAACACATAGCGTGATACAGCTATACTTACACTGGACAGAGGGGAAAATACACAAAGTGGATACAGCTAAACTAACACAGGTCAGAGGGGTAAATACACAACCGGATACAGCATACTTACACTGTCCAGAGGGGTAAATACACATAATCGATACAGCTATACTTACACGGACCAAGGGGTAAATCCACATAGCGGATACAGCTAATACTTACGAACTGGTCAGAGGGTACATACACATAGAGGATACAACATATACTTACACTGGTCAGAGGGTAAATATACATATTGGAAACAGCAATACGTACACTTCTCGATGAGGTAACATAGCACATAGAAACAGCAATACATACACTGTGCAGAGGTTAAATACACATATGATACAGCTATACTTACACTGGTCAGGGGGTAAATACACATAGGATACAGCTATACTTACACTGGTCAGAGGGCTAAATACACATAGGTACAGCTATACTTACACGGGGCAGAGGGGTAAATTTACACATAGGGATTACAGCTATACTTTACACTGGTCAGAGGGGTAAATACACATATGGATACAGCTAATTACACTGGTCAGAGGGGTAAATACACTTTAGGATACCACCCTATACTTACACTGGTCAGGGGTAAATACACATAGGATTACAGCAAATACTTAAAATGGTCAGAGGGGTAAATACACATAGCGGATACAGCTTATACTTACACTGGTCAGAGGGGAAAAATTACACATACGGATACAGCTATACTTACACCCGTCAGAGGGTTAAATACTCACAGCATACAGCTATCCTTACAGTGGTCTGAGAGGTAAATACACATAGGATACAGCTATACTTACATGGTCGAGAGGGTAAATACCACATAGTGGATTACAGCTATACTTACATTGGTCAGAGGGGTAATACACATAGGTACATTACTTACACTGTCAGAGGGTAAATACACATAGTGTACAGTATACTTACACTGGTCGAGGGGGTAAAATACACATAGTGGTTACAGCTATACTTACACTGGTTTCAGAGGGGTAAATACCACATAGGATACAGCTTTACTTACACGGGCTCAGAGGGGGTAAATACACATGGATACAGCTATACTTACACTGCAGAGGGTAAATCACTAGGATACGTATACTTACACGGCAGGGGAAAAATTACACATAGGATACGCTATACTTACACTGGTCAGAGGGGTAAATACACATAGGGATACAGCTATTTTTTTACACTGGCAGAGGGGTAAAATACACATAGTGGATACAGCTATACTTACACTGTCAGAGGGGTAAATACCCCATAGTGGATCCCAGCTATACTTACACTGGTCAGAGGTGGTAAATACACATAGGATACAGCTATACTTACACTGTCAGGGGGTAAATACACATAGGGATACAGCTATATTTTAAAACTGTCAGAGGGGTAAATAATACCATTAGGATACAGCTATACTTACACTGGTCAGGGGGGTAAAAACACATAGGATACAGTATATTACACTTGTCATAGGGGTAAATACACATAGTATACAGCTATTCTTAATCTGGTCAGAGGGGTTAATACACATAGGGTACACTATACTTACACTGGTCGGGGTAAATACGGCAAAAAAAAAAAAAAAAAAAAAAAAAAAAAAAAAAAAAAAAAAAAAAAAAAAAAAAAAAAAAAAAAAAAAAAAAAAACATAGGTACAGCATATTACACTGCCAGGGGGTAAATACAATAGGATCAGCTATACTTACAAGGCAGAGGGAAAATCACAATGATAAGCTACTTACATGTCAGGGTAAAAACAATACAGCATACACACTGGTCAGGGGTAAATACACATAGTACAGCTTACTTACATGGTAGGGTAAACAATGGATACAGCTATTTACACTGTCAGAGGGTAATACCTGATCAGCAACTTACATGTCAGAGGGTAAATACACAAGGATCAGCATATTACACTGGTCAAGGTAAAACACATAGATCAGCTATACTCACTGGTCAGAGGGTAAATACCATGAACAGCTATACTTACCTGGCGAGGGTAAATAACAAGGATACACTTACTTACACGCAGGGTAAATACACTAGATACGCTAACTTACATGTCAAGGGTAATACCAAGTACAGCTATGGTCAAGGGTAAATACACAAATAACAGCTATACTTACACTGGTCAAGGGAAATACACATGGGATACACTATACTTACACGTCAGAGGTAAAACATAGGAACACATCTTACACTGGCCAGAGGGTAAATACCATAGGATACAGCTTATTTCACGTCAGAGGGTAAATACACAAGGATACAGCATTTACACTGGCAAGGGAAATACACTAGGATAAGCTATACTTCACTGGTCAAGGGGTAATCACTAGTGGAACAGCTATACTTAATTCAAGGTTTAAAACAATATACAGCTATACTTCACTGGTCAGGGGTAAATACACATGGGGTACGGCATACTTACACTGTCAGGGGGTAAATACACATTGAAACTATACTACACGGCAGAGGGGTAAATACACAAATACGCTATACTACACGTCAAGGGAAATAACATAGAACGCTATACTACATGGTCAGAGGGTAATACCAATGATACGCTTCTTACACTGGTCAGAGGGGAAATACACATAGGATACACTAACTTACACTGTCAGAGGGGTAAATACACATATACACAAACTTACACGCAGGGGGTAATACACAAACACTATACTTACACTGGTCAGGGGTAAATACACATAGATAATTTACTTACACTGTCAAGGGTAAATACACAATACAGTATACTTACACTGTCAAGGGTAAATACACATATATCAGCTTACTCTGGTCAGAGGGGTAAATACACATAGGATACAGCTATACTTACACTGGTCAGAGGGGTAAATACACATAGCGGATACAGCTATACTTACACTGGTCAGAGGGGTAAATACACATAGTGGATACAGCTATACTTACACTGGTCAGAGGGGTAAATACACATAGCGGATACAGCTATACTTACACTGGTCAGAGGGGTAAATACACATAGGATACAGCTATACTTACACTGGTCAGAGGGGTAAATACACATATACAGCTATACTTACACTGGTCAGAGGGGTAAATACACATAGTGGATACAGCTATACTTACACTGGTCAGAGGGGTAAATACACATAGGATACAGCTATACTTACACTGGTCAGAGGGGTAAATACACATAGTGGATACAGCTATACTTACACTGGTCAGAGAGGTAAATACACATAGTGGATACAGCTATACTTACACTGGTCAGAGGGGTAAATACACATAGTGGATACAGCTATACTTACACTGGTCAGAGGGGTAAATACACATAGTGGATACAGCTATACTTACACTGGTCAGAGGGGTAAATACACATAGTGGATACAGCTATACTTACACTGGTCAGAGGGGTAAATACACATATACAGCTATACTTACACTGGTCAGAGGGGTAAATACACATAGGATACAGCTATACTTACACTGGTCAGAGGGGTAAATACACATAGGATACAGCTATACTTACACTGGTCAGAGGGGTAAATACACATAGTGGATACAGCTATACTTACACTGGTCAGAGGGGTAAATACACATATACAGCTATACTTACACTGGTCAGAGGGGTAAATACATACAGGTAACAGATACAGAGAAGAGGAGCAGCACAATGTGTCAAATTGCCAGAGGTCAGCTTGGTGCAGGGCCTGCTCGGGGTGAGTGCAGCTGCTGGTCCTGTCTGAATGCTCCTGATATACCTGCAGCATATACCCCCTTCCAATAGAGACAACACTGGGCTCCTGAGGTACCCCACTCTTAACTACACTGAGAAATCCCCAGTCACACCCTCTCACTCCCCTCGAAGGGTCTACGTTCTCCTCCGTCCAGGGCCTTGCTTTTTCATAGCCTTTATTTAAGGGGTTGTATAAAAGATTTAAAAAAAAAATATTGACTGGTGCCTATCTTGCCTGGAAATGGTGCAGAGCCGCTGCACAGGTACCATCTGAACCGCATTGGCCCAAGCTATGCTGGGATACAAACTATGGGTCATTGCTCTGTTTCTGGTACCAGTTTCTCATTCCTCCCTGCCCGTTGGTCCTGCAAATGAGTGAGTGACGGCTGTGCGTGGGTGGAGTGAGTGACGGCTGTGCGTGGGTGGAGTGAGTGACGTCTGCGCGTGGGTGGAGTGAGTGACGGCTGCGCGTGGGTGGAGTGAGTGACGGCTGCGCGTGGGTGGAGTGAGTGACGGCTCTGCGTGGGTGGAGTGAGTGACGGCTCTGCGTGGGTGGAGTGAGTGACGGCTGTGCGTGGGTGGAGTGAGTGTGAGAGTTCATAGAGAACTATGAAATTATTATACAAAATATCTGGTCTCCTGTTTGAGAAATCAGGAACAGGACCCATGAACACTTGAGTCTCCCTCCTTTCCTGGACACAGAGATGTGGAGATGCAGAGAACGGCGTGTAGGAACCTGGCAGCAAAGCCGTGTTTGGTATCAGAATGTAGCTGGGGCTCAGCCAGGTCCGATGTTACCAGATTATCATACAACAGTTAAAAAATACATTATATAAAATTTAAGACGTCGTACAAAAACTTATAAAAATAGGACATACAAATGTTAAAAAATGGATGAAAGAAGATGTAAAACTATACATCATACAAATGTACAAAAAATACATGTTTCAAAAGTTAAACTATACAGCATATAAAAGCTACATCATACAAATGTTTAAAATATATATTATATAATAGTTAAATTTATCATACAGAAGGTAAAAATAAAAATACAGACATAGAATTGGATTTACCCAAATCATCTGATGGGGATCTGGAGCTTAGTGACTCTGGATGGGAGAACAGCAGGAACACATCACATCCTTACTTCTATCATCTTTATTGAATAAACTGAACAACGCGTTTCATGCACACAATAGCGCTTCATCAGGTCCGCATCACTTACATGTCACTGTTCTTTTTAATCATAAAGAATATCTCTAGGACTGGGCTTTGGAATATCAGATATCACATCTCAGGATTACAAGGTCCAGCACCGCACGACGCCGGTGGACTCCAGACTACAAACCGGACTCCACAGGGCGGCCACCAGCAGTCACATGCAATAACTATACTAGTTGGACTCGTCATTAGATGATTAAGTGGTCGGACAGCAGGACGGGTGTTGACAGGAGCACGATTCACACCATGAGTTAATTCTATAATAAAAGATAACTGATCCTAAGAGCAAACTGTCCCTGACTCTTACCCTGACATGAAGCCACCTAAGCTAACCGTTCAGTCCTTCAAGTTGTTTATCTCCATCCAATGGAAAAAGAACATCTCATCCTCCCCTGATGTATCCTCAAATTTTTCTCCTTATTATCTCCAGTAATTGGGTATTTATGTGGGATTTGGTGTCGTTTTTACATTTCCTCATCCTCTTCCCATTCAGGTTCCTACAATACGGGACGCTCTGCAGATGTTTTCTATATTATCCTGATTTACCCATGAAGGATGGAGGGAGAAAGGAACAAGATGGTGGAGAGTATAATAAACCTCACCCTGGAGATACTCTACCGGCTTACTGGAGAGGTGAGGGGTCCTGATGAGGTACCATCATTATCTATGGTAATAACAGAGGATATGACTGGAGAGGGGAGGGGTCCTGATGACGTCACATCATTATCTATTGTAATAACAGAGGATATGACTGGAGAGGTGAGGGGTCCTGATGAGGTCACATCATTATCTATGGTAATAACAGAGGATATGACTGGAGAGGGGTCCTGTAGAGGTCACATCATTATCTATGGTAATAACAGAGGATATGACTGGAGAGGGGAGGGGTCCTGATGAGGTCACATCATTATCTATGGTAATAACAGAGGATATGACTGGAGAGGGGAGGGGTCCTGATGAGGTCATATCTTTTATCTATGGTAATAAACAGAGGATATGACTGGAGAGGGGAGGGGTCCTGATGAGGTCACATCATTATCTATGGTTAATAAACAGCGGATATGACTGGAGAGTTGAGGGGTCCTGATGAGGTCACATCATTATCTATGGTAATAACAGAGGATATTACTGGAGAGGGGAGGGGTCCTGATGAGGTCACATAATTATCTATGGTAATAACAGGGGATATGACTGGAGAGAGGAGGGGTCCTGATGAGGTCATATCATTATCTATGGTAATAACAGAGGATATGACTGGAGAGGGGAGGGGTCCTGATGGGGGTCACATAATTATCTATGGTAATAACAGAGGATATGACTGGAGAGGGGAGGGGTCCTGATGAGGTCACATCATTATCTATGGTAATAACAGAGGATATGACTGGAGAGGTGAGGGGTCCTGATGAGGTCACATCATTATCTATGGTAATAACAGAGGATATGACTGGAGAGGGGAGGGGTCCTGATGAGGTCACATCATTATCTATGGTAATAACAGAGGATAGGACTGGAGAGGTGAGGGGTCCTGATGAGGTCACATCATTATCTATGATAATAACAGAGGATATGATTGGGAAGGTGATGGGTCGTGATGAGGTCACATCATTATCTATGGTAATAACAGAGGATATGACTGGAGAGGGGAGGGGTCCTGATGAGGTCACATCATTATCTATGGTAATAACAGAGGATATGACTGGAGAGGGGAGTGGTCCTGATGAGGTCACATCATTAGCTATGGTAATAACAGAGGATATGACTGGAGGGGGGAGGGGTCCTGGTGATGTATGTAATGCTATGTATTATTGTGTCTCTCCATATCCAGGATTACACAGTAGTGAAGAAGACCTCTAGTGAGTGCACTCAGGCCTCTGTATCTGAAGGTTGGGGACGAACCATCCTAGAGCCTCCTCCACACGAGAGGGACAATAAGCAGAAGATCCTAGAACTCACCAAGAAGATCATGGAGCTGCTGACTGGAGAGGTGACGCTGCTGCTGAGAATGTTGGGATATTATACGGTGACACCACTGGAGGGGTCTGGGTGATGACCGTATCCTTGTGTGCAGGTTCCTATAAGGTCTGAGGATGTCACTATCTATCTCTCCATGGAGGAGTGGGAGTATGTAGTAGGACACCGGGATCTGTACAAGGACGTCCTGATGGAGGATCTCCGACCTCCGGGTAATAGATAAAGCCACGCGTCCTATCATTACTTGTATGTTCACAATGTATTCAGCCTCTGTGTGTTTCTTGTAGATGGATCCAGGAAGAGAACAGAACCCGAGAGATGTCCCAGTCCTCTTCCTCCACAGGATCCTCCAGAAGACCTCCAGGATGTTCTCCAGGATCCTCAGGTAGATGGAGATATCCGCTGTAGAGGGTCTCGTGTCACCTAATTGATGTGCTCCTAGGTCTCGCTCCCTTCTCACCCTGTGTAACAAGTTTACGGCTCTGGTTTGTGCTGTGAAATGTAACTTATGGCTGATGCTCTTCAATGATCGGGGTTTAAGATAACTCTGAACCCCTGAAACACGCAAAATGCAGCCAGCTCGCCCAATGTGTGCTGCAGTGCCGGACCCTCCACGGATTGCTTTCTCAAAAGTAGGAAAACGTTCAAACAAAGTTGCTGTATCCATCAAGCAAGCTATGAAGTTTGAAATGCGTCAGCGCTTCTTTTGCTCACTGCTCCCGGCATATATATATATTTTATTGCAACATTGTATAAAGATTTCATATTTCATTGATATTCATCTTGCTGGATTACACAAATTTTGGATGAAGATAACTTGGACCTGGACATTTCAACCCCTTAGATGTTGTGGTCAGTAACTGCTGCAGCATCTAAATGGTTACACAGAATAAGGGGGCTCCTTTGCCATCAGTAACATTATCATGAATAGTTGGGGCTCTGACAAAGTACCTGTTTTTTTTTTTTTTTGTTGAAAATTGCAATTACATATATATTTGACATTGCCGCATTCCTAATGACTCATTATGTTATTTATCACACTAAGTGAATTGCATAAAAATCCAAAATTGAAAGGTGGAATTGCTAATTTTCAAACATTTTCTAATTGTTAAAGGGGTGGTCTCACCATGCAGTTTGACAGCCAGCTTTACAAGCACACTTCCTGGTCAGGCTGTGAGCAGGTCTATAGCAGCGAT
The DNA here is from genome assembly GCA_025379985.1 of Phyllomedusa bahiana. NCBI lineage: Eukaryota > Metazoa > Chordata > Amphibia > Anura > Hylidae > Phyllomedusa > Phyllomedusa bahiana. Next base: position 60,452 of record JAODAL010014494.1, on the reverse strand, counting down.
GAACACATCAGCGCTGCTGATCCTAGCTATTCCTGTTGCATTTTATGAATTTCTTGAAGTCATGGCTTGAAAACTCTACGGAGTGTTTACTTAGCTAAATGAGAACCTTTCAAAGTCGATAGCTAGAGATAAGACTCTGCAAGAGGTAACTCACCAAGGATGGACTGAGTGAGTGATGGTAGCTTAGAGCAATAAAGTATAAGAGAGTGGGGAGAGATATGGTCATAACTAGATAAACTTTTGTGCTCTATAAGGAGATTAAATCAACAAAGCAAGCTATTTAGTAAAAAAAAAAGTCTTCATTTACCCTTCCCTACATGTTAAAAGCTAATCATTGTTGTAAGAAGACCCCTTTAACTCTGCTGCAACATGGCACTTGCAAATACATGAGGTGTCAATAAGCCAGAACGATAGAAAAATAAAAATGTTAAGGCGCTCAAAACGCGTGGTGGATAGTGATCTGTTCTGTTCATGTAAGACTTTTCACAGGAACGTCTCCAAATCTCTGATGGCTTTTACAATATTTGTTTCACAGTTTATGTATCGGAGGAAAGATCTGCCTGGTGTTAGTACTACAAGGACACATGTGAGGGGTGTGCCCTGTAAGGAGGAGGTTCCTACCAATGACCGCCCAGGTGAGTAGTGACCATCAAATGCCAAGAAGTCACAACTTCTACTCATTTTTTATGACGCTTTTGAGGGTGACTATAGTGTCCTTTGGTGAAAATGAGCTTCACGCTTCTCTGGCCGACACAGATGCTTTAGATCAGGGGAGTCAAACTCCATTACACGTTGGGCCAAAATGAAAAACTTGGACAAGGTGGCGGGCCAACCATGATATTTCCTGAAAAAATGGCTGCAACTGATTAAGGTTTTTCACGATGAAACCCTGTCTTTTTCCCTCAAGTGCCTTTCTCCAACGCTGCATTATCTCCTGGCACCCTCTGAGGGCCAGAGAAACAGTCCAGTACCCACTTTAATTGTACTGACCGAAGTCGGGTAACTCACTGTGTCTTGTGGTCTTCACAGTGCTTCTGATCTATTGGACTGTGCAGAGTCTCCATTTGGAGTACCCTGCTGCCTGCAGAGATACTGGGGCTGAAAGGAGCTGAAAGGGTTAAATGATGAGGCTCTGGATCCTCGTTTCTTCCTGTGAGCTCCACATATCAGTCACCCCGCCGTGTCTCTTCAGTCACGCCGCCGTGTCTCTTCAGTCACGCCGCCGTGTCTCTTCAGTCACGCCGCCGTGTCTCTTCAGTCACCCCGCCGTGTCTCTTCAGTCACGCCGCCGTGTCTCTTCAGTCACGCCGCCGTGTCTCTTCAGTCACGCCGCCGTGTCTCTTCAGTCACGCCGCCGTGTCTCTTCAGTCACGACGCCGTGTCTTATCAGTCACCCAGCCATCTCAGTTGTAGTGATGAGCGAACAGTAAAATGTTTGAGTCGAACTTCGAACAGTAGTAGTGTTCGGTTGCAGTCGAACTCGAACCCCATTAAAGTCAATGGGAGAAGATGTTCGGGTTAATTTTTATACTAACACAGGTGAGGAGAAGCTGGAATTGCCATCCATATTGAGTTGTTTCTCCTACCACGTGATCCCTTTTCTGCCCTATGTATGAGGCAGGGGCTGACTGAGAGCAGTTCCTTAAATTTCAACCAAAATCCAAATATCTTGAACTTTCTGTGAGTTGTGCATATGTGAGGTAACGGGTTGATGTAGCATATGGTGTGTAGTTCCTTCTGATTTCTGACACTAATGATATGGGCCCGGATGCCTTGGTCACCGCTTGATAGTTATTGCCTATAAAAGAAAGTCGAGGATTACACATATCCGATTTTACCAACTGGAAAAGCCTGACTATAAACCCTTAAAGTTATTAGGTATGGTCGGTTTAACTATTGGTTTAGGATATTTTATTTCAACTCGGAAGGGGGAATCATCCAGAGAAGAGCTTGGTGGCCCAGCTTCAGGATCCAGCGGCCATTGCTCCGAGGTCTGATGTTAGATTGGGTGTGGTTTTGCAACCTCTGTTGTAGATAATACATTTCATTTTGATTTTGTACAACTATTTAATATAGAAATATTATAAAGGATCAGGGTCCCTTTAAAGTTATCTGGGGTTATAATAAGAAAAAATAAACAAAATGGAAAAAATGGAATCTGTTTAATTCTTGCAGATATTACCAGGAGCTCAGAAGGATGTCTACTATCTTGTCCTCGTGGTGTCCTTCGAGATGCATATGAAGAATCTACTGTTACCCCAAAAGTACCCTCAGTCAATAATGGTGCCTGGAGCTCTGAGGAACATCTACTATCACATCATTGTGGTGTCCTTCAAGATGCATATGGACGATCTGCCCTTACCCCAGATACACTGTCAGCAGATATTGGTATAAGGAGCTCAGAGGGACATCTGCTATCAGGTCAATGTAGTGTTCCTCAAGGTGCAAATAAAGAACCTGCTCTTACCCCAGATATACCCTCAGCAGAGACTGGTACCGTGAGCTCAGAGGGTCATCTACTGTCAGGTCATCGTCGTGTTCCTCAGGATACATATAAAGAACTTGCTGTTGCTCCAGATATACCCTCAGCAGATACGGATACCAGGAGCCAAGAGGGATATCTAGTATCAGGTCATTGTGGTGTCCTTCAGGATACATATGGACGATCTGCCTTTACCCCAGATAAACCCTCAACAGATACTGGTACCAGGAGGTCAGATGGATCTCTGCAATCCCGTCGTCATTGTGTGCTTCAAGATACATATGATGAACCTGCTATTTACCCATTTGTACCCTCAGCAGATTCTGATACCTGGAGCTCAGATGGACATCTACTATCAGGTCATGGTAGTGTCCTTCAAGATGCATATGGAGGATTTGCCTTTACTCCAGATATACCCTCAGTAGATTCTGGTACCAAAAGCGCTGAGGGACATCTACTATCAGGTGTTTGTGGTTTTTCTCAACATACATACGAAAAACCTGCTATTATCCCAGGTAAACCCTCAGCAGATACCAGGAGCTCAGAGGGACACCTACTATCAGGTCATTATGGTCTTCCTCAACCCATGTATAAAGAACCTGCTATTACCCCAGATAAACCCTCAGCAGAAACCATTACCAGGAGCTCAGAGGGACATCTACTAGCAGGTCATCGTTGTGTCCTTCAAGATAGATATGAAGAATTTGCTATTGCTCCATATCTACCCCCAGCCCTTCACAGCTACGGTCTGTTACCTGATCCCATTACACAGGTTCTGTCTTTGGATTTACCACGAACAGATCAACAAAATAAAAGTCACAGGAAGATTGTTGGACATCGACAACTCGTCGCCGGGAAGAAGCCAAATTCTTGTTCGGAATGTGACAAATGTTTTGCAGATAAATACTATCTTCTTATACACGATAGAATTCACAGAGGGGAGAAGCCGTTTCCTTGTTCACTATGTGGAAAATGTTTTACCAATAAATCAAATCTTGTCATACACGAGAGAAGTCACAGGGGGGAGAAGCCGTTCTCGTGTTTAGAATGTGGCAAATGTTTTGTTACTAAAGCCAAACTTCGGGTGCATCAGAGAAGCCACACGGGGGAGAAGCCGTTCTCATGTTCACTGTGTGGGAAAGGTTTTCCGCGGAAAGCGAATCTTATTAGACATCAGAGAATTCACACGGGAGAGAAGCCATATTCATGTTCAGAATGTGGACTACGGTTTAACGTCAAGTCAAACCTTTTTCAGCATCAAAAACTTCACACGGGGGATAAACCATATTCATGTTCAGAGTGTGGGAAGTGTTTTGTTACTAAATCTAAACTCCGGGTCCATCACCGAAGCCACACGGGGGAGAAGCCATATTCCTGCTCCATATGCGGGAAAGGTTTTCCACGGAAAACAAACCTGCTTCGACATCAGATCATTCACACAGGGAAGAAGCCGTATTCGTGTTCAGAATGTGGAATATGTTATACCCAGAAATCACATCTTGTTAAACATCATCAAAGAAATCACTTCGGGAAGTAGCGGCTCTATTTATTTTTTAATCATTTTTATTAATGAGAAAAAAAAATCTAGCAATTACGGTAAAAGTGAAGTCACATCTCATCTAGGAGGGAAAGCAGATGAGAACCCTGGATGATAATGTATGCAATTACCCATCACTATCTGGTTGAATCCAGACAACACAATGATCTGCCAACCACACGCACAGAATATTTCACAGTAGTATACACATGTGTCTGAAAACTTGTTACTGTATTAAACATTTGCTTTTAACACTTATACTTCTGAATTAAGGATGGTCTTTCCTTACCCTTCTAGAGGTTAGAAACTATGGAGGTGAGAGCGAGAGCTTGATGCTGATGGGGACTGAGGCGCCTGGGAGTTGGTTCTTGGGGCCCACCAGTGGAGTTGGTTCTTGGGGCCCACCAGTGGAGTTGGTTCTTGGGACCCACCAGTGGAGTTGGTTCTTGGGTCCCACCAGTGGAGATGATGCTTGGGTCCCACCAGTGGAGATGATGCTTGGGGCCCACCAGTGTAGTTGATTCTTGGGGCCCACCAGTGGAGTTGATTCTTGGGGTCCACCAGTGGAAATGATTCTTTGTGCTCACCAGTGGAGTTGATTCTTTGGGCTCACCAGTGGAGTTGATTCTTGGGGCTCACCAGTGGAGATGATTCTTGGGGCCCACCAGTGGAGTTGGTTCTCGGGGCCCACCAGTGGAGTTGGTTCTAGGGGCCCACCAGTGGAGTTGGTTCTAGGGGCCCACCAGTGGAGTTGGTTCACGGGGCCCACCAGTGGAGTTGATTTCTGGGGACCACCAGCGGAGTTGATTCTTGGAAGCCACCAGTAGAGTTGATTCTTGGGGCCCACCAGTGAAGTTTGAATTTGGAGCCTACCAGTGGAGTTTGGTTTTGGAGCCTATCACTGAAGTAAATTCTTGGAGTCTACCAATAGAATTGATTCTTGAGGCCCACAAAGCAGCTACTGCACTTGGCTCTAGCACTTTGCCTCTTGCTTTCTGCAGCTCCAGGCATGTTCCAGGTGTTTCCCATGCTTCCCTGTGGGACAGTCCGAGCCTTATTATGTTTTTAGTTGGTGAAGGGAGAATTTCACCAAAGAGCCTAGACTTTATAGAATGTGTTAGCATCATTTTCACAAACAGAAAGTGTCCTTCTACAGGGTAATTATAACTACACGGACTGGACAAAATAACCAGAACCCCCTCCGTTTTTCCATGGTCAAGTTGGACTCTTGCTGACACCTTCTCCACTACCTGTAGTGCAAAGTTAGTCATGTATCTTATATCATTATTGATAATATTTAGTACTTGTGCTGTTCTAAAACTCCTGTTTCTTTGTTTTTCTGATATGACCTGACAGATGCGGTAGACGAATGATTGTTGGTGGCGCCTGGTATGGATGTTGGTGACTCAAGTTGATGGGGTGTTCAGGTCTTCAGTTTCCTTGTTCAAATCTCAATATACAAAGACTGGCAAAGATCTGTAGACAGAAGTAGCTGTGGTTGAAAGTCAGAGGGCAGAAGAGAACTTCACTACATTGCGGCCAAAAAATACAAAATTGATTACAAGTTTATTTGGTGAAATGCTCTTGTGTCCCTCACAAGTGTTGACTTTCAACCACAGTTACCTTTGTCTGCAGATATTTGGATATTTAATTGGGATTAAGAAAACTATAAACCTCCAACCCCAGCAGCTTAGGTGCCCATGGAAGATGCCACCAGCAATCATTACCCTTTTGGAATCGGCAGATGTTTTGCCATTCTTTGTATACTGAGATGTGATCAAGGAAACGGCAGAGTCTGACACCCCTCAACCTAGCAACTTGGTTCAGAGATGTCCATCCCAGGAACCACCAACAATCATTCCCCCTTTGGAATATGTAAAGTCTGAGAAATCACGCCCAGAAAACAAGAAAATGGGTGTTTAAACCAAAGCATTTCATAAAATTTATCAGCAACTCTATAAGCTGCGTGACTAAGAGAAAACAATGTTAGCGCCACCAGTGATGACGGGGTGTCAGCAAGAAGTCAATGTGCCTCTGTAAAAATAATTGTGTCCCAGCCCTGTATATAACATCACTTGTCCAAGCAACAGGCATCTTCTCTCAATGATGTTATGTTGTAAGGGAAACCAATGAATGGGACAATGGTTACTGGGTAGGACCCTGTAGATGATTGGAACGCTGTCGGGCCTGCTCGTTCATGTGACATGCATGAAGTTGAAAACTAGTACACTAGGACTTCATTGCGCTGCTGCCTTGCGGCCTAGGAGTTCCCAGGAGAAGCGTCCCGTCACTGGTGGCGTTATTACGTCATGCCACCAGTGTTGGGCAGAAGTGCAAAACGCTCGGCAGGGGAACAGGGAGGGGTGGTATTCTTGTTTGTTTGTTTTTTCGTTGGTCTATATATCTACCCAACTAAGGAGGGAACCAATATACCTGCCTACCTAAGGAGGAGAATTATATACCTACCTAAGGAGAGACCAATATACCGGCCTACCTAAGGAGCGGAGTTATATACCTAAGAAGGGGACATGTATACCTGCGTACCTAAGGAGGGGACCCATATTTCTACCTAAGAGGACCTATGTACCTACCTAAGGAGGGGACTTCTATACCAACCTAAAAAAGGAACCTATATATCTACCTACCTAAGAAGGTGACCTAGATAGCTGCCTACCTAAGGAGGGGACCTATGTACCTACCTACTGAGGTGACCTTTATAACTTCCTACCTATTGAGGAGGTCTATATAATTACCTACCGACTAAGTGGGCCTATATACCTTCTGACCTAGGGGATCTACATACTTACCTATTTACTGTGGGACCTATATACCCATCTAATATAAACACTATAAAAATGATGACCGTACTAAATTCTATTTACTTCACCCCTAAAGGTCATGACTGTGGCTGATCATCTGGGGTGCAGGAGACGCAGTTCAGGCTGCACAATAAGATCCTGCAGAACCTCCAGGGTGTTTGGTCTTTTTTCTTCCTCCAGGACTTTGTGCCTGTAAGCCAGGGCCGGACTGGGAATAAAAATCAGCCCTGGCACAGCGCCCCCAGCAGCCCACATACAATATCCGCCTAAAAATGTCCCTTGTTCTCGCACATCGCCACTTTCTAAAACAAACAACACTATAAAGCTGCTTTCACACCGAGCATTTTTGGTGCATTTTTGATGGGTTTTTGGTGCGGTTTTGTGCAGAAAGGCAGAGCAGTTAATGCTGTACATTTCTGCAGAAAAGAACGCATCAAAAAATGCACCAAAACCCGCTCCGAGTGAAAGCCCCCTACACACAAGTAAGAAAGAAACAGTGGTGCAGAGAAACCCCTCATCACAGAGTCAGGTGTGCACTTGCCTTACAATCTGGGACAAGCACACACTGCTACATAAGCACCAGCATAACCTACAACCAATCACATCCCCAGTAGTCAGGTCACCAGCATAACCTACAACCCCACCAATCACATCCCCAGTAGTCAGGTCACCATCACATGAATACAGCACTGATTCAACACAGAAGTAAAATGACCCCTGACAGCAGGGACTCACAGCAGACGTCATCTCAGATATGAGATGTTCTCATCTCCAGTTCTTCTCCATCTGTCCCAAACCTCCATGATGTCTTCCCTGATGAGTTGTTCCCTTCCATTTTTTCTCCGTCTAGTACAGAATGCAATGTCTTCTTCTCTCGGTCGCTACTCGTCGCTGTAGAATTTACCACAAATACATCTTGGATTCCTCTCTTTTCCAGCACTTTCCTATCAATTCCCAACTATGTACAAACTCCCCATCCATAGAGCCCCAAATAGTAATAGTGCCCCCTTTGGTGCCCTACACAGTAATTGTACCCCAAACAGTGTATGTTACATCCTAAAAATTAGAAATAAAAAAAAATCATATAAGTGGCATGTAAATAGGTAGACCTTTTAGGTAGGTGTTCAAGCCCCCCTATTACGCAGATAAGTATATAGACCTCCTAAAGCAGGTAGATAGGGCTGCCCCCAGTAACTAGCCAGGTAGCTAGGGGTGCCCTCAGTAATTAGCCTTGTAGCTAGGGCTGCCCCCATTAATTATCCAGACAGGGCCAGTAATTATGCAGGCAGGTATGGACAGTTATAGGCAGGCAGGGCCAGTTTTATAGGCAGGCAGGGCCAATTTTGTAGGGAGACAAGGCCACTTATAGGGAGACAGGGTCACTAATAGGGAGACAGGGTCAGTTTTATAGGGAGACAGGGCCAGTTTTATAGGGAGACGGGGCCAGTTTTATAGCATACATGCCAACTCTCCCGTTTTTGGCGGGGGGGGGGGGGTCCCGCTATTTGGGGTCCCCCCCCCACCCACCCGGGGGAGTTTGCATTCCTCCCGCCGCCAGCAGGCGGCGGGGGTCCTTTAAATTACCGCGGCGCAGGAGTAGCGCTGGCGCGCTACTCTTGCGCCGCCAGGCCGCTCCTACAGGCGGGTGAAGCGGCCGCAGCGTCCACTCACCCGCCCGTCGCGTCTCACTGTGTAGGGAGGAGGCAGGAGGGATCACTCCCTCCTCCCTTCTCCCCCTGTATATCCGGCGCCTGTGCGTGCCGTACATACAGGTCAGCGGTGCAGGGGAAGTGACGCGCGGCTGCTCTCACTTCCCTGCGTCGCTGAGATCGGGCAGGAGCTGGCCGCGCTGCAGGAGCCGGGTAAGGTGAGTGGATTTTATTATTTTATTTTTATTAGCTTTAGGGGGCTCTACCTGGCAACAATGGGGGCACTACCTGGCAACAGAGGGGGCACTACCTGGCAAACAATGGGGGCAAACCATGCAAACAATGTGGGCACTACCTGGCAACAATGGGGGCACTACCTGGAAAACAATGGGGGCACTACCTGGCAACAATGGGGGCACTACCTGGAAAACAATGGGTGCACTACCTGGCAACAATGGGGGAATCACCTGGCAACAATGGGGAAACTACCTGGCAACAATGGGGGCACTACCTGGCAACAGAGGGGGCACTACCTGGCAAACAATGGGGGCACTACCTGGCTAACAGATGGGGCACTACCTGGCAACAGAGGGGGCACTACCTGGCAAACAATGGGGGCACTACCTGGCAAACAATGGGGGCACTACCTGGCAACAGAGGGGCACTACCGGGCAAACAATTGGGGCACTACCTGGCAACAATGGGGGGCACCTACCTGGCTAACAAAGAGGGGCACCTACCTGGCAAACCCAGAGGGGCATCCACCTGGCTACAAATCTGGCTCTCCCTGGCTACCGCGGGGGCATCTCCGTGGCTACCAGGGGGCATCTACCGGCCTGTAAGGGGCACTACTTGGTTATGGGGGGCTACTACCTATAAGGGCATCTACCTGGCTTTCTTCCAAAGCCGTTATGCAGTTAGGTGGAGTGGGTGTGGCTTTTTGAAGGGGCGTGACATACCGTCAAGATGGGTGTGTCCATGCAAATCTTTGCCGCGGCGCGCTCAGCGCGCCGCCCACTAAAATCTCCTGCTTTTTCATTTTCAAAAGTTGGCAACTATGTTTTATAGGCAGGCAGGGCCAGTTTTATAGGCAGACGGGGCCAGTTTTATAGGGAGACAGGGCCAGTATATAGGCAGGCAGGGCCAGTTTATAGAGAGACAGGGCCACTTATAGGCAGGCAGGGCCAGTTTTATAGGGAGACAGGGCCAGTATATAGGCAGGCAGGGCCAGTTTTATAGAGAGACAGGGCCACTTATAGGCAGGCAGGGCCAGTTTTTATAGGAACAGGGCCAGTATATAGGCAGGCAGGGCCAGTTTTATAGAGAGACAGGGCCACTTATAGGCAGGCAGGGCCAGTTTTATAGGGAGACAGGGCCAGTTTTATAGAGAGACAGGGCCACTTATAGGCAGGCAGGGCCAGTTTTATGGGGAGGCAGGGCCAGTAATTAGTTAAAAAAAAAAACACATAGAAATAATACTCACCTGTTTTCTTCTTCTTCTCCTGCCTCGGGCCGTGCTCTCACCCGGGCAGTGGGAGCAGGTGCGCGATGACGTCATCACACCGCGCGCCTGCTGCTTGGCCTCCTGGGAGCTGGATGGCTGGGATCAGAAGATCCCGGCTGTTCTGCCTCGGCCGTTGCTTGCACCGCGCGGTGCAGGCGGCGGCCGTGATGGCTGCATGGCTGGGCCACTTTAGCTGCGCCGTGCGCCGGCACTCGTGGCCGCCGGGGCCTGCTGTAAGCTGTGGCCTTTATCCCTCCTGCTGCATTGTACAGCCCCCACCTGTCATTCCATAACCTCCCCTCCCACTTCCACCTCTTACGCCATGGGAAGTTTGTACAGAAGTAGGGAACAGGTTAGGAACTGTTGGAAAAGGGAGGAATCTAAGATGGGTGTTGTGTGGTATGTGTTAAATTCAGCAAAGACGAGCCGTGACCAGAAGAAGTAATCATGGTGGTCTGGACCGAAAGGAAAAAACACGCAGAGAAATATTACAAGCGGTCAAGGCTTAGCCTGATACACCTAGTTCAGTCTGTTAGACATTGGGCACCTGTCGCCCTCCTACTCATTTAAGCCACTGACTGCTCTTTGTTATCGTTTATCACTATATCTGTCTCATGTGCTTTAAAGCTTCTTGATTGACTATAATTTCTCAGACGCCACAACAACTCCTGCCCTTACAGGTGTTATATCATTCTAGCTGCGGTGTCAGTTAATCGCTCCCTTAAAGCACTTGCCCGTGAGACTAACCCCGTGTTGGCGGATCAATGTTTTAAACCACTGCTTAACATTGTTATTTTATTCTGCACTAGCAATGTCCTCACTTTGAAAAATATCTGTATTGCCTTGTTTATTACTCTCATTCTTTATGTGTGAGTTTTTTATGTCTTGAAATAAATAAAACTTTTAAATATGAAAAAAAAAAAAACACGCAGAGAAAAGGACCTCTTCGATCAGAGAAGACCTCCTGTGGTCATTGGCTGTAACTACACTATAATTACTTTTATGTCTACAAGGCTTGAAACGCATCAAACTGCACTACCTGCATTGTTCTTGCCTTATTTTTAACAAGACCTAAATAAAATAAGTGCTTTTAAGTTTTGGAATATAACTATCACGAGTGTTGAAGTTCCCTTCGTTGTTTCCATACTACTCACCTGTGTGGTGTCTACACCGGGGCCTCCCTTTTTTTAACCAGATTTTCTTGGACCCGACTTAGACTCATTACCATGGTGATTTTTAAAATTTTTTTCCCTCTTTATGCAGGGTATTGGGACCTTTAATATATAGAGACTTAAAAAACCGATCTAACGAGAACTTTTGGTCTAGTGGAGTATTACATACCCTTAGTACATAAGGTTGTCTATTCTTGTAAAGCGACATCTTTTTTAAAAAGAGGTTTAAACCCCTTTTAGTGATAGAGACTTCATACCTGGTCTTTGGGGGACATCATCGGGGTCTAGAGGGCGTTACATGCCCCATAGTCAAGAGAAATAGCCTTTAACATGACTTTTCGGGTTAGGAGGCTTACTACCCTTTTCAATAGAGACTGCAAAAACCGGTCAAAGGTGACCTCTTCTCTAAGAGGTTTGTTACATGCCCTTTAGTACGAAAGGTTTGTAAACCTGGTTCAACATCTTGGGTCAGAAAGTGTTACTGCCTTAGTACTGGACTTCTAACCGGGGTCTATGGGACATCTTGTCTAAAAGGGGTATTACATGTCCTTTAAAAATGTTTAGCCTAGCCAGTCTACAACGACACTTCATTTCTAGAAAAGTGTTACTGCCTTAGTAATAAGACGCCTAGCCTGGTCTACAATGACATCTTCAGGTCTAGAGAAGTGTTACATGTCCTTACTCTATAGCAACTGTCCTAGCCAGGTCTACAACGACATCTTCAGGTCTAGAGAAATATTACTTGCCCTTTGAACATAGAGCTTGTCATATCCTTCTCTATAGAGACATCTGTTCTAGAAAGGTATTAAATCCCTTAGAAATAGAACTGTAAAAAACCTGGCTAAGGGGGGGAATTTTCAGGCAGAGAGGTGTTACATACCCATAGTTAATAGAGACTTTTCAAAACCCTTCTATGGTGACATCATCTGGTTTAGAGAAATGTACTAAGGACATGTAACACTTCTCTAGACCTGAAGATGTCTTTGAAACCTGGATACACTATGTTTTAACATACCCCTTAACAGAAGACTTTTCATAACCTGGTCGGGGGTGAACATCGGGCCCCAAAAGGGTGTTACTGCCCAAATTACTAAAGTCTGTAAAAGCCAGGTCTAAAACACATCTTAGGTCTAAGAAGTGTTACACCCTTTTAGACATGGGCTGTCTAACCGGTCTACAACACACTTCGGGCAGAGAAGTGTTACTTTCCCTTATCAAGAGACGTCCTAGCCAGGTCTACAACAAACCTTGGGGCTAGAGAAGTTAAATTTTCCTTATAATGAGACTGTTATAGCCGGTCTAAACGACATCTTCAGGTCAGAGAATTTTACTTTGTCCTTGAAAAGGACTGTCATATCTGGTCTATGGTAAAACATCTGGCTGAGAGGGTGTAAAGTTTTAAAACCCTAAATAAATAGAGACTGTCATAGGCTGATTTATAACAGCTGAGTATACTAATGGAAAGGGCACAAACCCACCAGACAATACTGCCCCGATTATAGGAACCACTCCGCAAGCTCAGGTAGTGAAGGATCACAAAGCAACACCGGGACTGTTTTTTGGACAAAGAACACCCACCACAACACAAGCCGCCGGACGAACACCAAGGAAGAAACAGAAGAGGGACAGAGAGAGCACAGACCTGTTCACAGGTGAGTCTCTGGTGACCAACAACTCCTCTCAGAGCCTTGGTTTATCAACAAAATCCCTCAGACCTTGGTTTTATAACAACCCTCTCAAAAACCTTATCCCCCCCCAAGGGCATCTTCGGGAAGGGGCCCTTTTGCCCGACCAGCAGACTGGGTACTCTCAGTCCAGAAGGCGATTTATAGCTATTCTATCATAATTTAAGACTCAAAACCTATTTCTTTTCCAATGAAATCCTTTAACCCCAAAAAAGGGGGGGTCGCATGGTCATTTTTTATTACCCCCAACCTAAATCTACAAAGGAATTCCCCCCAAAACCCGTGGAAAATTACATAACTCTAGTGGGAAAAGGAATACACCTGAAGAAAAAAGGGAACATAAGAATATGTCTAATATATTGGGGGATGAAAAGATAGCTCAAGCCAGCGGACAATAGAGGGGCTTGTGGGGGTGGGATAAACATTCAAAATTTTTGAAAACCCCCACCATTAAACTAACCCCAACCCTTATATCAGCTTAATGAATCTCCCAACCTTGGGGGAATGCTAAAGTCCAATCTCTCATACAAAAGTGTAATTGACTCCCAAATGGCTGCCTTTCCTACTAATCATCACCTCCTAACTCCCGTCTGTTATACACCTCCCAAGGTACACAAAAACTTACAACAACCCCCCAGTAGACCCATTGTTGCTTCAACAGACTCTCCCTTCTCCCTTCTTGCCATTGCCTCAAATAAAATATTAACTCCTTTGCTTAAAAACAGCACATCTTTTATCCTAGACGCTTTCAATTTCCTCAACAAAGTTAAGACTGTCCCCAATTCCACCTCAAACCCTTGTAGTTACTTTTGATGTATGCAGTTTGTACACTTCAATTACACACAAAAAAGGTCTGAGACCGGTAGGTTTACTTCTAGAGTCTCTTGAGTTTCATAGATCGTCCCAATCCTCTTGTAAGGAATTGCTCCAACAATTGACCAACAACTTTTTCTTGTTTGAAAATCAATTCTATTTCCAAGTTTGCGGGACGGCGATGGGAACAAATGTGGTGCTACCATATGCTAACATCTACATGGCAACATTCGAACAATCCCTGTATATCGCCCACACTAAAAGGATGGGTCAATATAAGAAACAACTTCTGCCTTGGATTGGGTCCCAGAAAAAAAATTTTCCACCTTCCTTGACCTTTTGAATAATCTCTTTCCTGAGCTACAATTTACCCTTCATCAGCGTCTATCTCAAATCCAGTTCCTTGATACTGTATTTATTAAAGACCCTGAGGTCCATTTACATTGTTATCTCTTTAAGTAATCCACAGACTCTAACAACTTGCTGCACTATAATTCCAATCATCTCCCATCATTAAAACTAACGCTTTGCATCTCTCAATACAGTCGGGTTTGTAGAATTGTTGACAACTCCAAAACACCATCTACACACATCGCCGAAATGACGGCTACATTCTTGGAACGAGGCTATCCTCCATCTCTCTTCACTGAGCTACAACCTACCTTTCCGCTGCAACCAAGAGCTCGGAAACCTCCCTCCTCTTGTATCCCCTTTGTACACGAATGCCACCCTCTGAGTCGCAACATTATAAGTATTATCAAAAAGCACTGGCCAATCCTACAATGGACTTACTCCAACATCAATGAATTCTCTCATCCCTCATGCAGTGCTTTAAAGAAGGTCGAAATATCCGAGACACTCGGGTGAAAAGCTGACATAGGGTCTCCTAACAAATTGCCCCTACAGAAGACCCTAGCAACACCTAAGAATGGTACGTTCCCAAGCCTTCACTGCTCCAATTGTTTTTCTGTCATTGAGGGAGAATTTTTCCTGCATCCCAATTACTCTTCCAGACAGTTGATCATTTACCACCACCAAGGAAGGGGCAACTGTATAGCGCTCATAGAAAGGAGGGAAACATATTGGATACACACCCTTCATTTCCTTTATTCTTGCACCTTGGTCCTTGCCAGGGTGTGGAAATATGATACGGACCTATATACTATCGCGCTGTTGTTGTACTATACGGACCTTCAGTTAAATCCAGAAGTTTCCATCCACTATATAAAGCCCCATCTGCAGGTTTCTCCCTCCCTTCTATCTAAAGCCCCATCTGCAGGTTTCTCCCTCCCTTCTATCTAAAGCCCCATCTGCAGGTTTCTCCCTTCTATATAAAGCCCCATCTGCAGGTTTCTCCCTCCCTTCTATATAAAGCCCCATCTGCAGGTTTCTCCCTCCCTCTATATAAGATGCACCCCCATCATCTGCAGGTTTCTCCCTCCCTTCTATCTAAAGCCCCATCTGCAGGTTTCTCACTCCCTCTATATAAAGCCCCATCTGCAGGTTTTTCTTCCCTCCCCTCAGTCTATATAAAGTCCCCATCTGCAGGTTTCTCCCTCCCTTCTATATAAAGCCCCCCACCCTCTCTAGTCGAGGTTTCTCACTCCCCTCTATATAAAGTCCCCCATCTTGCAGGATTATCTTCCCTCCCCATCTCTTTTATATAAAGCCCCATCTTCTGGTTTTTCTTACTCTCTGACATGAAATCAGAATAAACCTTCCTCGTTTTAGGTTAATTAGGAACCAAAATTATTTCTATTTGCCAAATGCAGAATAATGAGAATTTTTAAGGCATTTTTATTACTTTCTGTAAAGTCAGCAGTTTCCATAAACTGGGATGACTCCGCTTTTACACAATTTGGCACCGCCCATATGATGAGGTCAGGTCTTTGGAAGCTTCTGATAGGTTTATTGGCAACATCTGAGTTAATTAGAGACACAGCTGTGGATGTATTTTATAGCACACCAGAAACACACTGCTTCTGTGTGTAACATCATGGGAAAGTCTAAAGAAATCAGCCAAGATATCAGGAAGAGAATTGTGGACTTGCACAAGTCTGGATCATCCTTGGGTGCAATTTCCAGATACCTGAAGGGGCCTCGTTCATCTGTACAAACAATTATACACAAGTACAAACAATTATACACAAGTACAAACAAGATGGGAATGTCCAGCCATCATACCGCTCAGGAAGGAGGCGGGTTCTGTGTCTCAGAGATGAACTTGCTTTGGTCCGACATGTGCATATCAACCCAAGAACAAAAGCAAAAGACCTTGTGAAGATGCTGGAGGAAGCTGGTAAGATTGTGTCATTATCCACAGTGAAACGAGTCCTGTATCAACATGGGCTGAGAGGCCGCTCTGCCAGAAAGAAGCCATTACTCAAAAGACACAGAGAAAAGCCAGAGTCATGTTTGTAAATGCTCAGGAACAAAGACCTACATTTCTGGAGACCTGTCCTGTGTCTGACAAAACTAAAATTTACCTGTTTGGCCAAAATGACCATTGTTACGTTTAGAGGAAAAAGAGAGAAGTTTGGAAGTCTAAGAACACCATCCCAACTGTGAAACACGGGGGTGGCGGCATCATGTTGAAGGGTTGTTTTGCTGCAGGAGGGACTGGTGCACTTCACACAATAGATGGCATCATGAGGAAAGAAGATTATGTGGCAATACTGAAGCAACATCTCAAAACATCAGCCAGGAAGTTACAACTTGGGAGAAAATGGGTCTTCCAAATGGACAATGATCTGAATCTACTGCCTGATATCTTGGCTGATTTCTGTAGACTTTCCCCATGATGTTACACACAGAAGCAGTGTGTTTATGGTGTGAATATAAAATACATCCACAGCTGTGTCTCTAACTCAGATGTTACCAATAAACCTATCAGAAGCTTCCAAAGACCTGACATTATATGGGCGGTGCCAAATTGTGTAAAGGCGGAGTCATCCCAGTGTATGGAAACTTCTGACTTTGCAGAAAGTAATAAAAATGCCTTAAAAATTCTCCCTCTCATTCTGCATTTGGGGAATAGAAATAATTTTGGTTCCTAATTGACCTAAAACGGGGAAGGTTTATTCTGATTTCATGTCAGAGAGAAAAACCTGCAGATGGGGCTTTATATAGAGGGGAGAAAAACCTGCAGATGGGGCTTTATATAGAGGGGAGGGAGAAACCTGCATATGGGGCTTTATATAGAGGGAGGGATAAACCTGCAGATGGGGCTTTATATAGATAGAGGGTTTTGAGGAGGAAGAAACCTGCAGATGGGCTTTATATAGAGTGGAGGAGAAACCTGCAGATGTGGCTTTATATAGAGGGGAGGGAGAAACCTGCAGATGGGGCTTTATATAGAGGGAAGGAGAAACCTGCAGATGGGGCTTTATATACAGTGGAGGAGAAACCTGCAGATGTGGCTTTATATAGAGGGGAGGGAGAGAGAGAAACCTGCAGATGAGGCTTTATATAGAGGGAGGGAGAAACCTGCAGATGGGCTTTATATAGAGGGGAGGGAAAAAAACCTGCAGATGGGGCTTTATATAGAGGGAGGGAGAAACCTGCAGATGGGGCTTTATATAGAGGGAGGGAGAAACCTGCAGATGGGGCTTTATATAGAGGGAGGGAGAAACCTGCAGATGGGGCTTTATATAGAGGGAGGGAAAAACCTGCAGATGGGGCTTTATATAGAGGGAAGGTAGAAACCTGCAGATGGGGCTTTATATAGAGGGAGAAACCTGCAGATGGGGCTTTATATAGAGGGGAGGGAGAAACCTGCAGATGGGGCTTTATATAGAGGGGATGGAAAAACCTGTAGATGGGGCTTTATATAGAGGGGAGGGAGAAACCTGCAGATGGGGCTTTATATAGAGGGAAGGTGAGACCTGCAGATGAGGCTTTATATTTAGTGGAGGAGAAACCTGCATATGTGGGTTTATGTAGAGGGGATGGGAGAAACCTGCAGATGGGGCTTTATATAGAGGGGAGGGAGAAACCTGCAGATAGGGCTTTATATAGAGGGAGGGAGAAACCTGCAGATGGGGCTTTATATAGAGGGAGGGAGAAACCTGCAGATAGGGCTTTATATAGAGTGGAGGAGAAACCTGCAAATGTGGCTTTATCACGAGGGGAGGCAGAAAACTCAAGAGAGGGCTTAATATAGAAGGGAGAAACCTGCAGATGGGGCTTTATATAGAGGGAAGGGAGAAACCTGCAGATGGGGCTTTATATAGAGGGGAGGGAAACTTCACACACTACTCTTACCCTTTTTTTTTTACTTTTTCCTGCAGCGTCCTCCTATCTCACTGCTCCCTTCAGACGGCCGGCATCACCCAGGTATTATCCCCTCTCCTTTCTGCCCCTATTTCCGGCACTGCACTATTACCTGTTATACTCCGCTGGACTCTTCTCCCTACCATGACCTCTACACAGAGCCTATTGCTGCCTTACTTACCTTTTGCCCCCTACAGGTATTTATGATGTCCATCTATTCTTCTGGTACTTTTACCTTCTCCTCCCTGTTCTGCTCCCTATACTTTCCCCTGTTCCCCACATTCCATCTTTACCCTGTGCTCTTTCTCAGACCCCCTCACCTGTTTTTCATCCCCTCCTCTACACATCCCCCTTCTCTCATGTCTTCTTCTCTTCCCCTCTTCCTCCGTTGTCTCCACCTCTCCTCTCCCTGAAGACCTCTTCTTACTGCCTACTATCTTTACTGTATATATGCTTCTCTTCCAGATGTCATTGGATAAAGGCCAGTGGCCGAAACGTTGTTACATCGACATCTGAACTTGTACATTTGTATCCATCTTATATCCTGTGCGGTAACACAACGTGGATATTTTTGGCTGTTCATACCCCCTTATGGAGTTTTTGGGAACATCCTTCTACTCTCATGATATGATTTATAAATGCATCCAGTCTGGTGCCGTGGGTCATGTAGTTTCCATGGGTCTGGTCCGGCCGATCTTTCCACTAGAGCAGCCGAACCCAATAGGTGTGCATTATATCCTATAACCTGGTCTACAACCACATCTTCAGGTCTAGAGAAGTGTTACACGTCCTTAGTACATAGAGACTGTCATAACCGGGTCTACAACGACATCTTCAGGCTAGAGAAGTGTTACATGCCCTTAGTACATAGAGACTCACAACCTGCTCTATGGTCACATCTCTGGTCTACAGGAGTATCACATACCCTTACTACATAGAGGACTGTTAAAAGCCTGGTCTATGGTCACAATCTTTGGTCTACAGGAGTATCACATACCCTTAGTACATAGAGACTCATAGCCTGGTCTACAGCGACATCTTCAGGTCTAGAGAAGTGTTACATTCCCTTAGTACATAGAGACTCACAACCTGCTCTATGGTCACATCTCTGGTCTACAGGAGTATCACATATCCTTAGTACAGAGAGACTTTCATAACCTGGTCTATGGTGACATCATCTGGTCTACAGGAGTATCACATACCCTTACTACACATAGATACTGTAATAGCCTGGTCTATGGTCACATCTTCTGGTCTACAGGAGTATCACAATACCCTTACTACATAGAGACTGTAATAGCCTTGACTATGGTCACATCTTCTGGTCTACAGGAGTATCACATACCCTTACTACATAGAGACTGTAATAGCCTGGTCTATGGTCACATCTTCTGGTCTACAGGAGTATCACATACCCTTACTACATAGAGACTGTAATAGCCTGGTCTATGGTCACATCTTCTGGTCTACAGGAGTATCACATACCCTTACCACATAGAGACTGTCACAACCCGCTCTATATTTACATCGTCTGGTCTCCAGGAGTGTCACGTACCCTAAGTACATAGAGACTGTCACAACTGGCTCTATATGGTCACATCTTCTGGTCTACAGGAGTATCACATACCCTAAGTACATAGAGACTGTCACAACCAGCTCTATGGTCACATCTTCTGGTCTACAGGAATATCACATACCCTTAGTACATAGAGACTGTCATAGCCTGGTCTATGGTCTAGATGGTGTTACATATCAGTAATGCATAGAGACCGTCCTTACCAGGTCTATCTCCTGGTCTAAAACAGTATCACAAACCTTCAACCCCTTAACACCGAGGCCTATTTCTTTTTCGTGTTTGTTTTCCCCTCCTCGTCTCCCCAGAGCCATCACTTTTTTATTTTTCCATCTACATAGACGTCTGAGGGGTTTTGTTTTGTGGGACAAGATGGAGTTTCTAATGGTGTCATTCACCTTCACAGAATATACTGGGAAACTGCAAATAAACTGCAAAATGTGAAAAAATTTACTTGCGCCATGTTTGCAGGAGTTTTGCTTTTACGGCGTTCACTCTCTGGTATAAATGATGTGTTCTCTGTATTCTACAGATTGATCCACATCCACCAATACCAAACATGTAGGTTTTTCTTTAATGTTTTGTTACCATAAACAAATTCTAAACATTTTCGACTATGAAATTTGCTCTGTGGCGCCATTTTCTACGACCAATAACTTTTTTGTACTTCTACCTACAGACATAAGTGGGGGCATTTTTTGCGGCTGAAGGGCACTTTTTGTTGCTACCAGTTTAGAATGCATGTGACTTTCTTGATTAAATTTATTCCAATTTTTAGAGGATATGAAACGACCAAACAAAACACAATTTTGGCGCTTGGAATGTTTTTTCCTCTCCGGTGTTCAGCGCATGGGATAAAGGATGTGATATTTTAATAGATTGGACTTTTTCGGGCACCGATACCAAATATGGGGAACTTTTTTTATTACTTTACTCTTTTTATCTGCAAAATGGCAAAAGCTGTGGATTGGAACTTTTCATTTTATATTTTACACTTAAATTTTTTTTTTTTTTTACGTTAACATTGGTGCTTCACCACTAGGCGCGATCATATATACAGCCTAATGCATTGTCATACAATGCATTAGGGTGTACAAAGATGCTGGATTCCGCACTTCCTACTGGGGACATGAAGTAGTAAAATAGACAACATGGCGGCAATGGAAGCCTTCATAAGATGTTAAGTGATCGGGATCCTACAATTTTGCCGTAGGTATGCTAATTGCAGTGAAGAACGGTGCATTGCACCATTTCTCATTGATTTAGACCCCACGCTGGTACTTTCTGGACCTTAGGCTGTGTACCATTTGTGATCCAACAAGGGATGACGAATTCTACCCAGAATGGCAGTTGATGGAAACCAACTCAAACCAACGTCCTTTTAATGGTGCTGCTCATGAGGAAGGGTAAGCCAAAAATGTCAATGGTACCAGGGATTCCCAGCCAGACTCTCAAACTGGTATGAGCCGCACCTTTAGGTGTGGCGCATTTCTGTGCCAAGTGCAGGCCCATTCAACCTAAAATGGCAGTTGATGGAAACCAGTTTAAGCCAACGTCCTTTTAATGGTGCTGTTCACGAGGAAGGGTAAGAGAAAAATGTCAGTGGTACCAGTGATTCCCAGCCAGTCTCCTACACTGGTACTGGCCGCACCGTAACCTGTGTAGCATTTGTGATCCAACAAGGGCAGGCCTATTCAAGCTAGAATCGCAGTTCATGAAAACCAGCTCAAGCCAACGTCCTTTTAATGGTGCTGTTCATGAGAATGGGTAAGAGAAAAATGTGAATGGTACCAGGAATTCCCAGCAAGTCTGCCACACTGGTTACTGGCCCAACCTTAAGCATTTTTGTGCCAAGAAGTGCAGACCCATTCAACCTAGAATGGCAGTTGATGGAAACCAACTCAAGCCAACGTCCTTTTAATGGTGCTACTCATGAGAAAGGGTAAGCGAAAAATCTTAATGGTACCAGGGGTTCCCAGTCAGTCTCCCACACTGGTACTGGCCACACCTCATGCTGTGTAGCATTTGTGATCCAACAAGGGCAGGCCCATTAAACCTATAATGGCAGTTGATGGAAACCAGCTCAAGCCAACATCCTTTTAATGGTGCTGTTCATGAAGAAGGGTAAGAGAAAATGTCAGTGGTACCAGGGATTCCCAGCCAGTCTCCCACAATGGTACTTGCTGTACCTTAAGCTGTGTAGCATTTGTGATCCGATAAGGACAGGGATATTAAACCTAGAAGGGCAGCTGATGGCAATCAACTTAAGCCAATGTACTCTTAATGGTGCTTTTCATGAGGAAGGGTAAGGCCTCGTTCACACGGCTTATTTGGGCACGGATTGGCGCCGAACTGCGCGCCGGATTTGCGCTGCAGTACGGCGCCAATCCGTCGGAGTAATGTACTCCCCGCGTAATCCACTGCTCTCATAGAGAACAGTGGATTCCATCGCTCCTCCCCGCTCCGCGAATCCGCCGCAGGGGGAGAAAGTGACATGCACATTATTTACGGCGTGTACGCGTCGTAAAAAATGCATTGTCTATGGGGCCGTGAGCGGCGCCCCCGCCCCCGTCCCCGTATTCACGGCGGATTTGTGAGCTCAATACGGCTCACAAATCCGTCGGGAATAAGCCGTGTGAACACGGCCTAAGAGTAAAACATCAATGGCTTCAGGGATTCCCAGCCACTCAGATTCTGGCCGCACCTTTTGCTTTGTAGCAGTTGTGATCCAACAAGGGCAGACCCATTCAACCTAGAACGGCAATTGGCGGACAACAGCTTAAGCCAATGTTCTTTTCATGGTGCTTTTCATGATGAAGTGTGAGACAAAAATGTCAATGTTACTAGGCATTCCCAGCCAGTCGTCGACACTGCTTACTGGACCTTTGGCTGGGTAGCATTTGTGATCCAACAAGGGCAGGCCCATTCAACCTAGAAAGGCAGTTGATTGAAACCTACTCAAGCCAATGTCCTTTTAATGGTACTTTGCATGAGGAAAGATAAGAGAAAAACATAATTGGTACCAGGGACTCCCATCCTAGTATTTGCTAGACTTCAAGCTGTGTAGCAGTTGTAACCTAACAAGAGTAAGCACGTTCAACCTAGAATGGCAGCTGATGGAAAACACTTGAAGCCAACGGCCCTTTAATGGTGCTTTTCATGAGAAAGGGTAAGAGAAGAACATTGATGGACTCCCAGCTAGTCTCCAACACTGCTTCTGGTCACACATTATGCTGTGTAGCATCTACAACCTAACATGGGCAGGCACATTCAACCCAGAACGGAAAATGGTGGAAACTGCACCGGCCATCTTTTCTCCAGCATCCAAGTGGTTAAACAGCGCTGGGGGGATGGGTCAGCGGTGCCATCCCGTGCTGTGTTTGCTGCAATTAGTGATCCCACTACAAGGCCCCTTACTAGCATGTGGACATACTCATATGTCCAATGTCAGTAAGGGGTTCATACATAGAGACTGTTATAGTCTGGTCTATGGTCAGCACAATTTATATGGTTCTAGATGTGCCGACCAATTCTTGCCTTGTTCACTGTTTGCATGGGGGGCGTTGGCCTCTCTTTTGGTCGTGTTCTCAGCCCATCCACACAGACTAGTTTTAATAAGAGCAGAGTGGAGCCGGGACCGTCATGCCCTGAAAATGTTGGGGTCTGGACAAGCATCAAGTTAAGTAAAATTGTTAGCGTAGGTTCCTTTCTGTGCGGAGGTCGCCTTGTCGCAGTTGATGGGCTTGTACAGTTTTACATAAAAGATGAAAAACATTCAGAACCTAAAATTTTCATGTATCTAAAGCTGTAGAAATGCTTATTGAAAAAAAAAAAAATCTATATCGCCTTTGCCTGTTCTTATAGAGCACTGCTGTGTGTGTGTGTTGTGTTTGCTTAGTCTGGTCTATGGTGACATCTTCTGGTCTAGCTCGGTCCTACATACCCATAATACATAAAACTTGTCATATCATTGTCAACAGCGACACCTTGAGGTCTAGATGAGTATTACATACGCTTCGTACATAATAACTTGGACTACATCGACATCTTCTCTTGATTATTTTGCTGCCTGGCTCCCTCACTTCCTCTCTACTGAAATACCTGCTCTTATCATGGTCTCAACATCCCCATTCATGACCCCTCTCACGACCTGGTCTTCTGACGTCTCTGCTCAATTTCTAACCTCACTAATTCTCCTTCTGCGCTCTCTGACCACAACCTGATCTCCTGCACTATCACTAATTCTCAGCCATCTCTGGACCAACTGCCCATCACACATTCCAAAATCTCCGCTCCATGGACACTCATGAACTCATAGACACCATACAGTCCTCACTACCCCCAATCTGTTCATAGACACCATACAGTCCTCACTACCCCCCCATCTGTTCATAGACCGCCTACAATCCTCCCGGCCCCCAATCGCCGCATAGCGCGTCTACAGTGCTCACGGCCCCCAATCTCCTCATAGACCCTCTACAGTGCTCACTGTCCCCAATCTCCTCATAGACACTCTTGTTCAGGACTTACCACACTGCCCAAACAAGAATATTTCATCTCCCTCATTTCTTTACAACATTACACAATACAGCTCACAGAAGGCTTCTGTGAGCTGTATTGTTAGGATCCCAAACGAGTATCTTATTTTTCTGTGAGAACATTACACAATAAACCAAAATGACTTTTTGGTACCTTCCACTCCCTCCTCAGACCTAAAGCTCAGGCCCTGGTCACTGACCTCTGTGCTGAAGACCTTGCTACTCACTTCAAAGAGAAAACTGACAATATCCGATAAAACATCACATCTCCATCACCAAGTAACATCCATTCTGTCCCTGCCCGCACGTCCTCTAGTCGGCTCTCAGCCCTTGACTTGACGACACAAGAAGTGTTCAGGCTTCATCTGTCTGCTCTCCCCCACCACCTGCTCTAGTGACCCCATTCCCTCCCACCTTGTCCAGTCCATTTCTCCAGCTGTCCTCTCTCACCTCACTACCATCTGTAACCTCTCTCTCCACTGGGATCTTTCCATCCTCCTTTAAATATACTGTTAAAACCCCTTTACTAAAAAAGCCCTCTCTGGACCCGTCTTGTGCTAACAAATAACGATTAGATTTCCAGCACTTGTGCAAGGAGGAATCCAGCTTGATGCAAATAAAACGCACTTTTAATGGGAAAAGGTTTAAAAAACACACTTTAAAAACAACTGCATGGTCCTGTGCTGCTAATTACCGACCAGTCTCTAACCTGCCAAACTCCTGGAATGCTTGGTCTACTCTCGTCCAATCCGCTATCTCTCTGATGACTCGCTTCTCAATCCTCTACAATCAGGTTTCTGCCCCTTACACTCTACAGAAAGTACTCCAGGTAAAGTCTCCAATGACCTCCTCACTGCTAAATCTCAGGGCAACTACTCATACTTCTTCTGCATCTCTCTGCAGCATTTGACACTACAGATCACCATCTACTCCTCATCTCAGCACCATTGGCCACCAGGACATCGCTCTCTCTTAGTTCTCATCCTACCGCTCTGACCGCTCCTTCAGTTTCTCATTCGTTGATTCTACTTCTCCTCTTCCTATTGCTGTTGAGGTTCCTCAGGGATCAGTCCCTTGTCCACCCCTCTTGCTGTTGGGGTTCTTCTGGGATGAGTCATTGGTCCTCTCCCATTACTGTTGGGGTTGCTCAGGAATCAGTCCTTGGTCCTCTCCTCTTACTATTGGGGGTCCTCAGGGCTCGGTCCTAGGTCCTCTCCATTTGCTGTTGGGGTGACTCAGGAAATGGTTCTAGGTCTTTTCCTCTTGCTATTGTGGTTTCTCAGGGATAGGTCTTAGGTCCTATTCTCTTCCTGTTAGGGTTCCTCAAGGATCAGTCCTATGTCCTCTTTACTTACTCTTGGGGTTCCTCAGGGATTAGTCATAGGTCCTATTCTCTTGTTGCTAGGGTTCCTCAGAGATCAGTCCTAGATTTTCTCCTCTTGCTTTTAGGGTTACTCAGGGATCAGTCCCAGCTTCTCTCCTCTTGCTGTTGGGGTTCCTCAGGGTTCAGTCCTAGGTCCTCTTCTCTTGCTGTTGAGGTTCTTTGGGGATCAGTTCTACGTCCTCTTCTCTTACTGTAGGGGTTCCTCAGGACCAGTCCTAGGTTCTCTTCTCTTGCTGTTGGGGTTCCTCAGGGATCGGTCCTGGGTCCTCTCCTCATGCTGTTGGGTTCCTCAGGGATCAGTTCTAGATCTTCTCCTTTTGGTTTTGGGGTTCCTCACGGATCAGTCCTAGCTTCTCTCCTCTTGCTGTTGAGGTTCCTCAGGGTTCAGTACTAGATCCTCTCCTGTTACTGTTGGGGGTTCCTCATGGATCAGACCTAGGTCCTTTCTCTTGCTGTTGAGGTTCCTCAGGGATCAGTCCTAGGTCCTCTTCTCTTGCCGTTGAGGTTCCTCAGGGATCATTGCTGGCCCCTCTCAGTCAACAATCAATTTGCGGCTGAACAGGTAAAGAACTAATGAATAGCAGAACAATAATCGGGTACAGACTTCGTAAGGTATTATGAACTTTTATCCAATGCATTTTATGTACTGAGGACAGGGAGAAAATATGCTAAATATTGTAATATAATATAACATCAGGTGGGAAATGAAATCCACTATTTACACCACATTATACAGCCACATTGTGTTCGGCAATAAAGTAAATAAAACATCGAAAAAATACAATGTAGCAAAGTGTTAAGGTTCATTGTAGGAGATCAATGGCATATTACGTTTAGTACTGAAAAGCTTTAACCATTTAGAGTTCTTAAGCCTTGTGCACTACAGATTATAAACCTCCTGCACTAATGTCAATGTAATAGCACCAGCTAGGAATAGCAGAGATCTTATGCCAATCACTGATGGAGATCTGCCTACAACCTGAATGGGAAGTGGGAGCCTGAAGCTGTAGAACCGCTCACAGGCTGAACAGGAAGTGGGAGCCTGAAGTTGTAGAACCGCCCCCAGCCTGAACAGGAAGTGTGAACCTGAAGCTGTAGAACCACTGTAGACCAGATGCTCCCTCCTCCCAGACAGGGGCCCACAGCATCCTTCCTCCTGCTACATTTGAAATATAGGGCACTCCCCCATTTTCCCCCCAAAATTTGGGGAAAAAAGTGGCTCTTATAGTCTGAAAAATACAGTATATGTGGTAATGTGGTGTAACTCCTTACTGACACAGCTGTTTCCAGTTCTTTTTTCATCTCAGCCTTCCAAAAGCTATAATTTTTTTTATATTGATGTTGCTGTGTAAAGGCTTACTTTGTGCGGGATGAGCTGACATTGGTACCATTGTGGGGTACTTATGTATTTTTAATCACTTTGTATTCCAAATTTTAGGAGGCAAAGGACGAAATGTCCCAACACGCAAGCGCCTTTTTTTGGTCTATTTTGCACCAAAAATACTCTTGACGTCATATTCTCGATGTAAATGAACTGTAATATACATACAATATACGCCGGGCACGACACATTGTAATGGGCCTAAAAAGGGGTATTATATATAGTAGCAATGACACGCTGTGCACCTCCATTACGCAAAGTGTCTATTGAGGTGTATTACATACACTACCAATGACACGCTGTGCGCCTTCATAAAGCAATGTGCCTGTTGAGGCGCATTACATACACTACCAATGATACACTATGCACCGTGATTGCATAATGCGCCTTTTTAGGCACATTCAGGGCCATCTTTTCCATTGGGCACAGTAGGCAGTTGCCCGGGAGCCCCACAGGTATAGGGGTCCCAAGTGGTATATGTATGTCACAGGAATACAAGGAACATATCCTGGATCCCTTGGTTGCTTTGCTTATTTAACTGCTTGTGTGATTTTAGGACATGCAAACAGTTAAAAAACATGTTGTACTCTTGTAGACTGCAGGGTGCTGGTGTCCACACATATATGCACACACACTACACCTGTGTATATGTTTCACAAAGGGACAGTATATACTCTGATGTAACACCCAGATGAGTATTCTACATGCATGTACTGTCCCTGTGTGTATGTATATACTAATATACTGTACTTCTGTGACACAGGTACAGTATATTAGTATAGACATGTGAGGTGGGGGCACAGCCCTCCTCCCTCCCTCAGGGCATACATTGTGCAGGGTAGCTGGGGTCCTAGGGGCTCCTGGGCTATTCGGGCAGCTCTTTCATAGCATCGGAGCTGATGATCTGCTGCAGGAGGAGGCAGGGAACGTTGCTGTAAGTGCTAGAGCTCGGGGGAGGGTTGTGGGGGGGGAGCTCAGCAGAAGAGGGCAGGGCTGCTCTCACTGCTCCCTCCCCTGAGGAGTGAAGCTCTGGGGGTGGACAGAGCTTCTCACTGTAGTGAGCAGTGAGTGTTAGCAGACAATTGATTCGGGGCAGCAGGCATTTTATCTGGAGCTTCTGCCCCAGATAAAACTGCTTAGTGATGCCCTTGTTTAGTGATTTTCTGTCAAGGGGATAGGACGACAGCACCGGATTGGAGGATAGACCATTGACCAGCTCCTCCTGTGTAGATTTGGGCTGATTCCTGACCTTTCTCAGAATCATCCTTACCCCAAAAGGCGAGATCTTACATGGAGCCCCAAACCAAGGAATATTGACCGTCATCTTGTGTTTCTAATTGTCTAATAATTGCTCCAACAGTTGTTTCCTTCTCACTAAGCTGTGCCTAGTATGTACCCAGCCTTTGTGCAGGCTAAAATTTGTCCCGGGGGCCCTTTAGACTGCTTTTTTGGTTTTGGGTCAGGTGGAGGGTTGAAGTTAAAAAGTGTAGGGACATTGTAACGATTTTCAAACAGAGAAATTAAATACAGGTAATGAGGCAGAGTAGGGGCTTCTTACAGAAAATTAAACGGGGTCTGGAGAGGCAAAATTTCTTGCTGGTCGGGGCTGATCAAAACTTATTTCATGCAAAAATGAATTATTTTTTAAACCCCCTTAAAAACCCCACCCTTTTTGACCTTCTGACACAGCCTATTTTTGAAATCTGAAAAGTGTCAATTTAGTGAAAATAACTTTTTTAATTTTTCCTATCCATGTTTAGAGATGTTTTCTCGTGACACATGTGTTTTAAGTTAGTAAAAATTTTTATCCAAAAATCCTTGTTTTTTTGTGAAAAATATCAAAATTTTCTAAAATTTTTGGGAAAAATTTGGTTTTTGAAATTTTGAAAAAATTTTTCGTGCAAGACAGAAAATTATTCCCCACAAAATATTTTTATAACTAGAAATCTCCCATATGTCCCATAGGTTTGGGCTCATTTTTTAAAATGTTTTTTTTTTTTTTTACGACATTAGAGGGTTAGAATTTATAGTAATTTTCACTTTTTCAAAAAAATTTGAATAATTTTTTTTTTGGAAACCACCCCATTCTGACTGGCTTTGAGGGGGCATGTTGATACCCCCATAATTTAACCCATCTGAGAAACTAGACCCTTAAACTTATTTACAACACTTTTGGGAAGTTTGAAAACCCTTTTTAATTTTCCAGAAAATAAGCAAACGGGGTGAAATTTAAAATTTTTCATTTTTTTTGGTTTTTTCAATTTTTATCCATTTTTTCATGGAATACGGAAATGTGCTAGGTAAATGAACTTAATATCAATTCCCCCGACTGCCGTTTTTAGGATACCCCATTTTGGGGCCCTATGCATTATTTGGAAACATAACCCCAGAATAGGAGGAGCACCTATATACTCGGGGTCTCATTTTCATACATTTTATTTTTGGAAACCATTTCGGGTTTGGGGGACCCCCCTAAGGTGCAAAATTAATAAAAAACCCTAAATAGACCGCATATTGAAACAATCAAAATTAAATAAATATCCCCCCCCATTTTATTTTTTTAGTTTTTTCCCCCCCCCCCCCACAGGTGTTTCACAAATTTTTTGCATGGCGGGAAATTTTTAAAAAATTTTTTTCAAAAATCTGAATTTTAGCTTAAAATGTTTATTATACAGGAACCCCGGGAAAAAAAAACCCCCAAAATTTTTAAGCAATTTCTTCCCAAGTTGGGGAAATCCCAATGTGGTGTAACTGCTGTTTGGGCGCAGGCGGGGCGTATAAGGGAGGGAGCCCCCTATTTGGTTTTTTGGGAACCAGATTTTGGTGGGGCCAGTCGCATTTAAAAACCCCCCAAAGTACGAAAGGCGAAACCTTTCCCAGAAGGCCCCATTTTGGATTCAACCCATCGGGATCCATTGGGGTGTACTGTCATTTTGGATGCACAGTGTTTTCCATAGGTTTTTTTTTTAAGGGGAAAAAAGGGGGGGCCAAATTGGAAAAAATTGGGGGAAAAAAACCAGGGGCCCCTTTTAAAATGTTTGGATTTATTTAAACCTTCCCGCCGTTTAATGGTGTATAATAAATGGGGGTGGGTAATTTTAAAATTTTGTTTTTTTCTGTTTTATTACTTTTCACAGTAGAAATCGCTATAAAAAATTGCTTTTTTATGTTGTCCTATTCTGACAGCCTAACTTTTTTATTTTGCTTGTGCAGAGCTGTGTATGGGGTTTTTTTTGGGAGATTTTTAAAATTTTTATTGGGTTCCTTTTTAGGGTGCATATGATGCTTGTTTATTTTTATTTAAAGGTTTTTGTGAGATGTTTGAAAAAAAAACAGCAATCTTTGGAGTGTTTTTTATTTTTTTTATAGCGGTCACTGTATTATTTTTTGACATGGTACTTTTTCCCGGGTCAATACATTTCACGATACCAATTTGTATATTTTTTATGTTTTTATGCTTTTATACAAAAAAACACTTTTATTCACCAGGAGAAAACGTTTTTTCCCGGGCCAAATATATGGGGAGCCCAAATTGTTTTTTTTGCGGGTGATTTTAGTTTTTATTTGTATCATTTTTGGGGGGACAAAGGGTTTTTGATCGCTTTTAAATCCTTTTTTGGGGGGCCGGTGAAGAAAAAACTCAATCCTAGTAGTGTTTTTATTTTTATTTTTTTCAGGGTCACCCTGCGGGATCCTGATAAGTTAGTTACTCTTTGGGGCACTACGATTAGGCCATACCCTATTTATAAATTTTTTTTTATGTTGAAGACTTTAAAAAAAAAAAAAAGTGTTTTTTGTGTGTAAAACAATATTTATGCATCGCTATTTCTGAGAGCTTTACATTTTTTTTTTTTTCCGTATACGAGGGTTTGGGGCTTTTTTTTTCGGGATGAAATGATTTTTAATTTACAACTTTGCTTTTTGGGGGTTTTTGATCGCTTTTTTTTCATTTTATGGGCTGCGGGATGAACAATAATCTTAATTCTGTGATTTTTTTTTTTTTTTTCGGGGTTCACCCTACGGGGTTTAATTTAACATACAAAATTTTTGGGCAGGGTTCCACCGGGAACCCAAAAAGGGTTACTTTATTTATTTTTGATCTCTTTTGGGGTGATTGGCGTTTGTAAAGGGGAAAAGGGCGATGTACGTATTTTTATTTTATTTTTCGTGTTTGTGTTTTACTTGTTTTTTACTTTTTTTTAACTTTTTTTCACGTTATTTTTTTACATTTCCCATAGGGGATTTGAATGAGAGATCTTAGATCTCTCATTCAATAGGAATCAGTACATAGCTTGTTGCTGTGACTGGTTCCTGATGGTAACTGTCAGTCACGATGCCGGGCACGCCCACAGGGCACGGCCGGGCATCGTGACGTCACAGACAACCCGGAAGGCATTCTATGCCCTATGTGCTGTCTGTCAGAAGGCAGGAGCTGCACGGATCGAACGATCTCCTCCTGCGTCTCTCTTAGTTATTGCAACCCGATGGTCGCGATAATTAAGGGGTTAACCCCCCCCCCCCCCCACCCCCGGAGTGATCGCGGGTCGGGGCCGACGCTGCGGGATGTCAGCTGTAATATACAGCTGACACCCCGCGCCGATCGCGCGAACTCTGCTTTAGAGTTCGCGCGATCCTCAGGACGTATCCATACGTCCAGGTGCGTGAACCCCCAAACGACCTGGACGTATGGATACGCCCAAGGTCGTTAAGGGGTTAAAAATCATACAATGGGATCTTCAGGATTTTTTTAGATTCTGTCTCTCACAGTTGAAGTGAACCCACAATAAAAATCCCAGACCTCTCCATTCTTTGTAGGTGGGAAAACTGCAAAATCGTCAGTGTATCCAATACTTATTTTCCCCACTGTATCTACCATTGACCCACTATGTCTCTGCCTGCCGCCTGCCTGGACCCTGTTTCTTGTGACCTGACAATGCCTCTGTCTGCTTCCCATGTATTTCGTTGGCACATAGGCCGTCACAGTGAGCGGTCACGTTAGGGGCAGCGACTGGCCTTGTGGTGGGCTCTGGTGAATACTGGAGGCCTCCTTACACTCCTCTCACTGGCATGGTATGAGTAATCTCTTGCGTTGACCCAGTGGTTCCACCTCCGGATCTTTACAGTACAACTGCCCATGGATCCCACCAAAATGCCTCGGTCAGATGTCCATGATCTTTTGGCCGAAGTGGACTGTCAAGGCATCTGTCAAGAGTAGGTTTTCGACATGCTACAAGGTATTGCAGCTCATCTCCCGATAGCTGCACCTGCACTTTCACCAGCTGCAGCCCGCCCTTCAGCGGCAACCGCTAGTCCTAGTCTGCATCTGCCTTTGCTACAACATTACTACAGAAACCCTAATTCAATGTTACTTTGGATTTGCCAATTATTATCGAGCGTTCATTCCTTCCTTCTCCACTCTGGTGGCGCCTATCAAAGCCCTAACCAAGAAAGGCAATAACTCCAGCTCTGGCCACCAGAAGCTGAAGATACATTCACTTGTCTAAAACTTGCCTTTGCATCAGTCTTGATTTGACCTGACCCAGAGAAGCCTTTCTGTCTTGAAGTAGATGCTTCATCTGTGGGAGCTTGGGCGTCACTTTCTCAAAGAACCGCAAAAGGGGAAGTCTGGTACCTGTGGCTTCTTCTCCAGAACCTTCTCCCCGGCTGAGAGGAAATGCACCATCGGAAATCGCAGGCTGTTAGCCATAAAGTTGGCACTTGAAAGTGGCGCTATTTACTTGAGGGGGTGCAGCATCCTGTGAACATCTACACAGACCACAAGAACCTTCTCTACTTTTTCTCTCAGCTATGCCTCCTTTCTCTCAGCTATGCCCCCTTTATCTCAGCTATGCCCCTTTGTACTTCAGCTATGCCCCTTTGTACTTCAGCTATGCCCCTTTTCTCTCAGCTATGCCCCCTTTCCTAACCTTTGCCCCTATCTCTCAGCTATGCCTCCTTCTCTAACCTTTGTCCCTTTCCCTCTGCTATTTCCTCTTTTCTCTAAGCTACAGTATGCCTCTTTTCTCTCAGCTATGCCCCCTTTACCTCAGCTATGCCTCATTTCTCTCAGCTATGCCTCCTTTCTCTCAGCTATGCCTCCTTTATCTCCGCTATGCCTCATTTCTCTCAGCTATGCCTCCTTTCTCTCAGCTTTGTCTCTTTTTATCTCCGCTATACCTCCTTTACCTCTGCTATGCCTCCTTTACCCATACATGTCAACTCTCCCGTTTTTGGCGGGGGGGTCCCGCTATTTGGGGTCCCCTCCCGCCCTCCCGGAGGAGCCTGGCATTCCTCACCCCGCCAGCATGGTGCGGCGGGGCTCTTTCTTAAATGGCCACGACTGCGACACGAGTAGCGCTAGTGCGATAATCTTGCATCCGCCGGAGACCGCTCCTACAGGCGGGTAGAAGGCGGCCGATCACTGCGCCCACTTCACCGCGCCCCGGAATTCTCACGCTGTAGGAAGGAGGAGGGCAGGAGGGAATCGCTCCCCTCCTGCGCCACTCCCCCTGTATGTCCAGGGCTCCGGTGTTGCGCGCTGCACATACAGGGTTCAGTCGGCAGCAGGGAGAGTGCCGCAGCAGAGCGGAACTGCAGGGGAGCTGAACGCGCGGCTGCTCTCTCACTCCCCCTGCCCGTTGGAGGAGATAGCAAATCCGGACACGCGCCCTGAGCTGCAGGTAGCCGTGGTGAGGTAAGTGGATTTTAATATTATGATTTTTATTACAGCTATATGGGGGCTTCTGGCCTGGCAATATATGGGGACGCACTACCTTGAAACGACGCGGAGACAAACTTTCTCTGGCAACAGAGGGAGGCATACTACCTGGCAACAGAGTGGGCACTACCTGGCCAAACAGAGGAGCGCGGATGCACCCACCTTCGCCCCGCCGTCCTCTCCCCGTCCCCCCCGCAGCACGCCCGTGCGGTAATGCTGTCACAGCCACCCCCACGCACTACCTGTCAACAGAGGGGACATCTACCTTGGCAACAGAGGTGGGGCCACTACCATGGCAACAGGAGAGAGGGACAATCTACCTGGCAACCATAGGGGTGGCACTACCTGGCAACAGAGGGGGCATCTTCCCTGGCAAACAGAGGGGGCTATCTACCTGGCAACATTGGAGTACTACGCTGGCACAGATGGACATGCTACATGGCAACAGAGGTTAGCATCTACCTGGCAACAGAGGGCGGCACATACCTGGCGAACAAATGGGGGTCACTACCTGGACAACAGAGTGGGGCATCTACCTGGCAACAGAGGGGGAGCATCTACTGCAAACATGGGGCACTACCTGGCCATACAATTGGGGCACTTACCTGGCAACAGAGGGGGCACTACCTGGACAACAAGAAGAGGCACTAACCTGAGTGCAAACAATGGGGGCTACTACCTGGACAACAATGGTGCACCTACCTGGCTAACAAAGGGGGCACCTACCTGGCTACAGAAAGGGGGCATCTTATTGGCTGCAAACACGGGGAAGCATCATACCAGCCTTAAATGTGTGCACTACCTGCTTATGGGGGGTCTTACTAACCTGGCTATAAGGGCATCTACCCTGGCTTTCTTCCAAGCCGTTATGGCAGTAGTGAGTAGGATGTAGCTTTAATTCTCTGCGAAAGCGGGGCATTGCATACTGAAAAGATGGGCGTGTCCAAGCAGAATTCGCACCGGCGGCCGCTAAGCGCGCCGCCGTCTAATTACTCCTGCTTTTTCATTTTCAAGTACCACTAAGCCTTATCCTCAGCTATGCCACTTTCCCTCAGCATGCCCCTTTCCCTCAGCCTATGCCCCTTTCCCTCAGCTCTGCCCCCTTTCCCTCAGCTCTGCCCCCTTTCCCTCAGCTCTGCCCCCTTTCCCTCAGCTATGCCCCCTTTCTCTCAGCTATGCCTCTTTTATCTCCGCTATACCTCCTTTACCTCAGCTATGCCCCCTTTCTCTCAGCTATGTCCTTTCCCTCAGCTATGCCCCCTTTATCTCAGCTGTGTCCTTTTCTCTCCAGCTAGATACCTCCCTTTACCTCAGCAATGCCCCCTTTCACACTCATTTACATGCCCCTTTCCTCTCGAGCTATGCACCCCTTTCTTCCTCAGTAAGCCTCCCTTTGCTATCAGCTAATGCCCATACCTCAGCCTATGCCTCCTTTCTATCAGCTACGCACCCTTCTTCCCTCTCAGCTATTTCCCCCTTATCTCAGCTATGCCCCCTTTAATCCAGCGCTATGCCCCTCTTAGCCTCATCAGATCTGCACTTTTTACTCATAGTAGTGCCACCTCTTATTACCTCAGCTTATGCCCCCTTTTCTCACACTTTGTCCACATCTCTCTCTCAGCTAAGTCCCACTTTATCTCTCAGCTATGCCCCTTTATCGCTCACCTATGCCCCTTTATCGCTCACCTATGCCCCTTTATCTCTCAGCCATGCCCCTTTATCTCTTAGCTATGTCTCCTTTCTCTCAGTTATGCCCCTTTCTCTCAGCTATGCCCCCTTTATCTCAGCTATGCCTCCTTTATCTCAGCTATACCTCCTTTTACCTCATCTATGCCTCCTTTATCTCAGTTATGCCTCCTTTACCCTCAGCTCATGCGCCCTCTCTCAGCAATTACTCCATCCTTTATCTCAGTTACTTCCTCCTTACTATCTCAGCTATGCCCTTATATCTCATCGATCCCCTTTAATCTCAGTTATGCCTCCTTTATCTCTCAGCTATGCCCCCTTTCCCTCAGCTATGCCCTCTTTATCTCAGCTATGCCTCCTCATCTCTCAGCGATCCCCAGCCTTTCATCTGGTTAAGCCCCTTTCTCTCATCTATTCCCCCATTTCCTCTCACCTATGACCCTTTCGCTCACAGCTATGCCCCCCTTTCTCTCAGCTATGCCCCCTTTATCTCAGCTATGCCCCCTTTTACCTCATCTATGCCCTTTTTCAGTTATCCCCAATTCCCTCACTAAAGCCCCTTTTCTCAGTTTGGGGCCCCTTTTTCTCCACTATGCCCTTTTCCTCATATCCCCTTTTTCTCTCAGAAAACCCCTTTCCCTAAACTATCCCCCCTTTAACGGTTCCCCCCACTATCCCCTTTTCTCTAAGATCCCCCCTTTAAAACTCACTATGCCCTTTCCCTCATTACCCCTTTTCCTCAGCTATCCCCTCTTTTCTCTCAGCATGCCCCCTTTTATCTCCCTATGCCTCTTTTAAATCCAGCTATGCCCCTTTCTTTTCCGCAATCCCCTCTTTATCTCAGCTATGCCTCCTTTATCCCTCAGCTATGCCCCCCTTTTCTCGTTATCCCTTTCCCCTCACCCAATCCCCCCCCTTTCCCCACTACCCCCCTTTATCTCTCAGCTATGCCCCCTTTTCTCTCACCTATCCTCCTTTATCCCCCACACTATCCCCCTTTTCTCTCAGCAAATTGGCCCCCCTTTTCCCTCAGTTATGCCCCTTTTCCCTCAGCTATGCCCTCTTTATCTCAGCTATGCCCCTTTATCTCAGCTTTACCCCCTTTCTCTCAGCTATGCCCCTTTATCTCAGCTATGCCGCCTTTCTCTCAGTTATGCCCCCTTTTACCTCAGCTATGCCCCTTTCTCTCAGTTATGCCCCCTTTATCTCAGCAAAATGCCCCTTTCTCTCAGATAGCCCCTTCCCCCCAGTTTGCCCCTTATCTCACTTTCCCCTTTATCTCAGCTATGCCTCCTTTAACTCAGCTATGCCCCCTTTCTCTCAGCTATGCCTCCTTTATCTCAGCTATGCCCCCTTTCTCTCAGCTATGCCCCTTTCTCTCAGTTATGCCCCTTTTCTCTCATCTATTCCCCTTCTCTCAGTTATGCCTCCTTTACCTCAGCTATGCCCCCTTTCTCTCAGCTATGCCCCTTTTCTCTCCTCTATTCCCCCTTTCTCTCAGTATTGCCCCCTTTTACCACAGCTATGCCCTCTTTATGTCAGCTATGCCCTCTTTTACCTCAGCTATGCCCCCTTTTATCTCAGCTATGCCTCCTTTATCTCAGCTATGCCTCCTTTATCTCAGCTATGCCCCTTTATCTCAGCTATGCCCCCTTTCTCTCAGCTATGCCTCCTTTATCTCTGTTATGCCCCTTTATCTCAACTATGCCCCTTTTCTCTCAGCTGTGCCCTTTTCTCTCAGCTATGCCCTCTTTATCTCAGCTATGCCCTATTTATCTCAGCTATGCCCCTTTTCTCTCAGCTATGCCCCTTTTATCTCAGTTATGCCCCTTTTCTCTCAGCTATGCCCCTTTTATCTCAGTTATGCCCCTTTCTCTCAGCTTTGTCCCCTTTCTCTCAGCTATGCCCCTTTATCTCAGCTATGCCCCCTTTCTCTCAGTTATGCCCCCTTTCCCTCAGCTATGCCCCTTTCTCTCAGTTATGCCCCCTTTATCTCAGCTATGCCCCCTTTCTCTCAGCTATGCCCCTTTATCTCAGCTATGCCCCTTTATCTCAGCTATGCCCCTTTATCTCAGCTATGCCCCTTTCTCTCAGCTATGCCTCCTTTATCTCAGCTATGCCCCCTTTCTCTCAGCTATGCCCCTTTCTCTCAGTTATGCCCCTTTTCTCTCATCTATTCCCCTTCTCTCAGTTATGCCCCTTTTCTCTCAGCTATGCCCCTTTATCTCAGCTATGCCCTTTTCTCTCAGCTTTGCCCCCTTTTACCACAGCTATGCCCTCTTTATGTCAGCTATGCCCTCTTTTACCTCAGCTATGCCCCCTTTTATCTCAGCTATGCCTCCTTTATCTCAGCTATGCCCCCTTTTACCTCAGCTATGCCCTCTTTTATCTCAGCTATGCCCCCTTTCTCTCAGCTATGCCTCCTTTATCTCTGTTATGCCCCTTTATCTCAACTATGCCCCTTTTCTCTCAGCTATGCCCTTTTCTCTCAGCTATGCCCTTTTTATCTCAGCTATGCCCTATTTATCTCAGCTATACCCCTTTATCTTAGCTATGCCCCTTCCCTCAGGTAAGCCCCCTTTATCTCAGTTATGCCCCCTTTATCTCAGTTATGCCCCTTTATCTCAGCTATGCCTCCTTTCTCTCAGCTATGCCTCCTTTCTCTCAGCTATGCCTCCTTTCTCTCAGCTATGCCCCTTTCTCTCAGCTATGCCCCCTTTCTCTCAGCTATGCCCCCTTTCTCTCAGCTATGCCCCCTTTTACCTCAGCTATGCCCCTTTATCTCTCAGCTATGCCCCCTTTCTCTCAGCTATGCCTCCTTTCCCTCAGCTATGCCTCCTTTCTCTCAGCTATGCCTTCTTTCTCTCAACTATACCTCCTTTCTCTCAGCTATGCCCCCTTTCTCTCAGCTATGCCACCTTTCTCTCACAGCCCCTTTTTCTCCATTTATGCCTCCCCCCTCTCAGCTTTGCCCCCTTTCTCGCGCATGCCCCCTTTCCACTTGCCCCTTTCCTCACTATGCCCCCTTTTCTCTAAATTGCCCCCTTTTCCCTCAGCATGCCCCCTTTATCTAAACTACGCCTTTTTAAACTCAGCTTTTCCCCCTTTCTCTCAGCTATCCCCCTTTATCTCATCTATGCCCCCTTTTCTCTCACTATCCCCCTTTTTCTCTCACTATGCCCCCTTTATCTCACTAGCCTCCTTTCCTCACTATCCCCCCTTTCTCTCAGCTATGCCCCCTTTGTCTCAGCTTTGCCCCCTTTCTCTCCTCTGTGCTCCTTTATCCTCTCACTTTTCCCCCCCTTTCTCTCAGCATCCCACTTTCCTCAGCAAAATCCCCCCTTTCTCCCTACCCCCCCAGCTATGCCCCCTTTGTCTCAGCTTTGCCCCCTTTTCTCTCAGCTTGCTCCTTTTTTCTCCAGCTATGCCCCTTTATCTCGCTACCCCCCCTTTACCTCAGCTATGCCCCCTTTACCTCAGCTATGCCCCCTTTACCTCAGCTTTGCCCCCTTTATCTCAGCTCGGCCCCCTTTATCTCAGCTCGGCCCCCTTTCTCTCAGCTATCCCCCCTTTCTCTCAGCTATGCCCCATTTTCCATTTTATCCCTTTTTTTCTCTCACTTGCCCCTTTTACCAGCTATGCCCCCTTTATCTCACCTATGCCCCCTTTATCTCAGCTATTCCCTTTTTCCCTCAGCTATGCCCCCTTTATTTCAGCTTTGGCCCCTTTTGTGGAACCTTTTTATAATTATTTAAAGAGGCAAAAAGTGCCTAAAACACATAGTAAATGTAAGAAGCATCTACTGTCCCTGATCACTGCCACACATAGAGCAATAATTTTGTTGTACTTTCCTTTCTAAGCCTCCTTCAGTAAACTGAAGCCCCTCTTTGCTCAGACATAATATTGTTCAATAAGTAAGTCCACAAATCTTTATACCCCTATCCTGCCCCTACATATCATATTCCATATGGTCCCCATGCTTTGTAGATGCTAGAAGTATAGAATTGGGCCCCCAGTCTCTATCATGGATGGGGGCCTGGGTGGTGTGAATGCTAGAGATGACACATTGATGTTCTATCACTTTTAGAGTCTCACTAAAACTCTTAGATAACCTCTTTTTGATGTACAGTATTTTTCTAAGTGGTCAAAGGTTTCTGTCGAGTATTTGATCACAACATTGCTCCACTTTCCCCCAGAAAACTTTCCTCTCCAAATCTGGAAAACATCCCAATGACCAGAAACAACCCCTCCCCCAGATATTATCTGTAGTACGAGGTCACAGAATTGGAATATATATGATCAGGACAGGATTCATCCCTGACAGGAGCTGCTTCATCTTCACCATCACATCTCCGGTACAAGGTAATGATTATGCCCCTATATGTTCCCTGATAGCTGTAGACAGTCAGACATTTCAGGACCCCATATAGCTGAAATGTCTGACCCCCCCGTCAACCCAGCCGCACCCAGATAGAGATAGAGTCCCCCTAGTAGATTGGTAGATAGGGGCCCCCAGTAAATAGGTAGATAGGAGCCCCTCAGTAGGTAAGTAGATAAAGCCCAAGTAGGTAGGTAGGTTGGTATTTAGGGTCATGTCTAGGGTCATTTCTAGGTCATTTGGGGGTGGAATATGAAAAACAAAAAGTGGTTAATGGATTTCACTCTTCAATATAAATTACCGGTTATCTGTATTGTGCAGGTCAGTGTAATTCCGGTCATACTATTTTGTAGAATTTTCATCATAGTTAAGTATATGGGAAAAATTTTTTTTTTTTTAAATTTGTGCTACAGCACCATTTTCTGTGACCAATAACTTTATCTATGGATTGGAGGGAAGTGTACGTTTTTTTTTCTGTTACAATTTGGAATACATCACTTTCTAATCCAGTTCTCAGGAGACACAAAATAGCCCCAAAATTTTTGGGGTTAGATTTTTTTTCTTTTTTATTAACATATTAACCATATGGCATAAATATTATACTTTAGTATTTCAGGCTCTAATTAATACTGTGATACCAATTATGTGTAAGACCCGCTAATATGATTGCTTCTGGGATGGCAGCGGGCTATTTTTAGGCTGGGAAGGGCCCAATATCTATGGACCTTTCCATCCTGATAGTTTCCAGCTGCAGCTGCCAGGTTTACCTTGGCTGGTTATGGAAAATGAGGGGGACCATAAATATTTTTTTCTTTAATTATTTATCGATTTATTGATTTCATTACATGCTTACTGTAACGGAACTGGGTTGTGGATCCACTGAGCCACCGCAAGCGATGGCGGAAGCCACACCAGGGAGCGGAGTCTAAGTGGAACCCGGTGTTCACCAGAGCCAGCCGCAAAGCGGGATGGACTTGCTGCGGCGGAATTCCACCAGGTCGCTACCCCTGATGTGACTTGCTTGCGGTGGTAGCCAAGGAATAGCGCGGTACAGAATCGGCAGGCAAACTCGTAGTCAGGGACGGGTCGGAAGGTCGGGGCAGGCAGCGAAGGTTCGTGGTCGGAGAACGTAAGCCGGTGGGACTGGTACACAGGACAGACAACCGGAACGTAGAAAGGGCTTCCTCGCATAGGTATGGGCTCTATGGAATCGGCGAGGGTCAGGAAGAGGTGGAGCGTATATATATGGACAGCGGCAGGTGTTTTCAATTATGGGCGCCCTGGCCCTTTAAATCTGCGAGAGCCGGCACGCGCATGCCCTACGGGGCCGGGGCGCGCGCACCGACCACGCACACAGTCCGGAGCAGGGTCAGGTGAGGAGGAAGACTTCCTGGGACGGGGGTGCACACGGGACGCGGCGCTGCCCGCACCCGGTGCGGCCCGCGTTAATGGCCAGCGAGTGCGCCTGCAGCCCGGACCCCGGGCTGCAGCGCCACTTTTGACAGTACCCTCCCCCTTAGGTCTCCCCCTTCTTTTGCCCTGAAGAAATCTCTGGAGTAAGTTTCGGTCCATGATGTTCTCCTCCGGCTCCCACGATCTTTCCTCGGGACCGAACCCCTTCCAATCAATAAGAAAGTAACGTTTCCCCTTGGTCGTCTTCATAGCCAGAATTTCCTTCACGGCAAAGACGTCCGAGGCATCGGCCACCGGGGCAGGGGGAGACACCTTCCGAACGTACCTGTTCAAGATGACTGGCTTTAGCAGGGAAACATGGAAGGAGTTCGGAATACGCATCGAGGGGGGGAGCCGGAGCTTGTAGGCCACCGGATTGATCTTCTTCAGGACTTCAAAAGGGCCAAGGAACCGGGGACCCAGTTTGTAGGACGGAATCCTTAGACGAACATATTTGGAGGACAACCAGACCTTATCCCCAGGCTTGAACGAGGGCGGAGTCCTCCTATGTTTATCTGTCTGGAGCTTCATCCGAGTGGAGGCCTTGAGCAACGATTGCTGCGTATTGTCCCAAATAGACTTCAGGTCACGGATCAGGGAGTCCACCACAGGAACGTCAGCGACCGATGACAGCGGGAGGGGCAGGCGGGAATGTAGTCCATACACCACGAAAAACGGAGAAGCGCCCGTAGAATCAGAGTCCAAGGAATTGTGGGCGAATTCGGCCCAGGGTAACAAGCCTGCCCAATCGTCTTGCTGGAAAGATCTGGTTAGTTCTTTCTACCTGCCCGTTCGACTGCGGGTGGTAAGCGGAGGAGAAGTCCAAATCCACTTTGAGCTGAGAACAGAGAGACCGCCAAAAACGGGAGACGAATTGAACTCCGCGATCGGACACAATGTGTCGAGGAAGGCCATGCAGGCGGAAGACATGCAGGAAGAAGAGGGTAGCCAGACAAGGTGCTGACGGAAGTCCAGGCACAGGTACAAAATGCGCCATCTTAGAAAAGCGATCGCCGATGACCCAAATGACAGTATTACCCGCCGACGGCGGGAGATCCGTGATAAAGTCCATGGCAATCTGGGACCATGAACGGTCCGGAACGGGCAGAGGAAGGAGCAATCCTGCCGGCTTGAGGTGAGGTGTCTTGTTGCGACCACACGAAGAGCACGAGGCCACAAAATCCTTCACATCCTTGATTAGGTCGGGCCACCAGTAGTACCGACCAATGAGCTGTGCCGTCTTCCGAGCTCCCGGGTGGCCGGCAACCCGAGAGCCATGACCCCATCTCAGGATTCTCCTCCGAAGAGATGGACGCACATAGGACTTGCCCGGAGGTACCTGCCGTAAATCTACAGGAGCCACGGTGACCAGACGGTTGGGAGGAATGATGTGAGCAGGTGGGGAGTCCTCCCCTAGCACGTCCGATGCCCGAGACACAGCATCGGCTTTGACGTTCTTCTCGTCTGGGCGGAAATGGATCGTGAAATTGAAACGCGAGAAGAAGAGGGCCCAACGGGCCTGCCGGGGATTAAGGCGCTGAGCCGTCTGGAGGTACACAAGATTCTTGTGGTCCGAGTAGATAGTAACTGGATGTCGGGCCCCTTCAAGCAGATGACGCCACTCTTCAAGGGCCAATTTAATGGCCAACAGCTCACCGTCACCTATGGTGTAGTTCTCCACATGAGAGAACGTTTTCGAGAAGAACCCGCACGTGACCAACTTGCCCTTGGAATCCCTCTGAGAGAGCACCGCCCCTGCTCCAACGGATGATGCGTCCACCTCCAGAAAAAACAGGTTCACTACATCCGGACGAGACAAAACGGGAGCCGATGCAAAGGTCGCCTTGAGCCGGGCGAAGGCATCTTCGGCCGCTTGTGGCCACAACCTTGGGTTGCCAGACTTCTTGGTAAGGGCCACAATGGGAGCCACTAGCGTCGAAAAGTGTGGGATAAACTGACGGTAATAATTTGCAAAGCCGAGGAACCGTTGAATCGCCCGAAGGCCCGTTGGACGAGGCCACTGCAGGACGGCCGACTGCTTGGCTGGATCCATTTGCAATCCCTTGGTGGAAACAATATACCCGAGGAAGGGCAGGCTGGATTGGTGAAATTGGCATTTCTCCAATTTGGCGAAGAGGCGATTCTCCCGAAGGCGACTAAGGACCTGGCGCACATGGAGACGGTGGGACTTGAGATCAGGCGAAAAAATCAATATGTCGTCCAGATACACGACCACGCATACATATAAGAGATCCCTGAAGATGTCGTTAACGAACCCCTGAAACACCGCAGGGGCGTTACAGAGACCGAAGGGCATAACTAGGTATTCGAAATGCCCGTCCCGCGTGTTGAATGCCGTCTTCCACTCGTCGCCTTCTCGGATCCGGATAAGGTTATAGGCCCCTCATAAGTCCAGTTTGGTGAAGATCCTAGCCCCCCGAAGTCGGTCGAAAAGCTCCGAGATAAGCGGCAGTGGATAGCGGTTTTTCACCGTAATCTTATTCAGACCACGGTAGTCGATGCAGGGTCGAAGTGAGCCATCCTTCTTCTCCACAAAGAAGAAGCCTGCTCCGGCTGGTGAAGAGGACTTGCGGATAAAGCCTTTCTTGAGGTTCTCCTGAATGTAGTCTGACATGGCCTTGGTCTCGGGGACCGACAGTGGGTAGGCTCTGCCCCTAGGAGGGGTCGTGCCAGGCAACAGGTCTATAGGGCAATCGTAGGACCGGTGAGGTGGCAAGGAGTCAGCCTGTTTTTCGGAGAACACGTCGGAGAGGTCTTGGTACTCTACAGGTAACCCAGGCAACGGCTTCTTGGGCGCAGGCGGAGAAGTGGGACGCATCGGGCGCGGTGCGGACAGACAACGATGCTGGCAGTCCTGTCCCCATCGTGTAACTTCGCCCGTCTTCCAGTCCAAGACCGGGGCGTGGCATTGCAGCCAGGGTAACCCCAACAGGATAGCAGACGAAGAACGGGGTAATACGTAGAACACGATTCTCTCGCCATGGAGTGCCCCTACATGCATAGTAATGGGCTCCGTACGGTACTGGATAGTATCACGCAGGACCTCCCCACTTACTGAAGAGATCGCCAGAGGCTTATCGAGGCGAACGGTGGGAAGGCGAAGCTTCGACACCAGGGCGACATCCATAAAATTTCCCGCCGAGCCGGAGTCCAAGAAGGCAGAGGCTTGAATCTTCACTCCCGAACTAGAAGTGATCTGCACCAGCATGGTCAGACGTGGAGAGGAACTGTGCACACCCAGGGACGCCTCTCCCACGTGCCCTAGGTGCGAGCGTTTCCCTGGCGTGGACGAAGCGGACAGTCCCTCAAGAAGTGCTCTGGACTAGCACAGTACAGGCATAAGTTTTCGGTGCGGCATCGGGCACGCTCTTGTATTGAGAGTAACGCGCGGTCGACCTGCATGGGCTCCTCGCTGGAATGCTGAGGTGGCGGTACGGAGGTTTCTGG
This sequence comes from Phyllomedusa bahiana, assembly GCA_025379985.1. NCBI lineage: Eukaryota > Metazoa > Chordata > Amphibia > Anura > Hylidae > Phyllomedusa > Phyllomedusa bahiana. Next base: position 15,941 of record JAODAL010014494.1, on the reverse strand, counting down.
AATACCGGAGCCAAACGCGGGAAGCGACGAGGTCGAGCAGAGTCGCGTTCCTGGCGGAGCTCTTCTTCTCTCTCAGAGAAACGAACATCAATCCGCGTGGCCAGGTGGATCAACTCAGACAAGGAAGACGGAAGATCCCTTGCGGCCAGGGCATCCTTTACCCGGCTAGAGAGGCCCTTCTTGAAAGTGGCGCAGAGGGTGGCCTCGGAGCTGACCTGGAATTGGATGGCGTAGTCACCCACCGAGGATTCTCCTTGACGTAAATTCAGGAGTGCGGTCTCCGCTGACGAAGCCCGTGCCGGTTCCTCAAAAACGCAGCGGAACTCCTTGAAGAAGGCCTGTAGGTGGCCCACCAGAGGATCTCCCCTGTCCCAGAGGCGGGTGGCCCATGCTAGAGCCTTCCCGGAGAGCAGGCTGAGGACAAACGCCACTTTTGCGCGTTCGGAAGGGAACTGGCCGGCCATTAGCTCCACGTGCATAGAGCACTGTGTAATAAACCCCCTGCATAGTTTCGGGTCTCCCTCGAACTTTGAGGGAAGCGAAAGCCGGAGCTTAGGCCCCAGGGCGGAGAGGGCACCGGCAGGTGCAGGAACTGGCGGTGAAGACGGTGTAGACTGCCGTTGTGAGGCAACGAGTTGCCGCATCATGGACGTCTGCTGATCCAACTGATTTGCATGCTGCGTCAGCTGCTGGGAATGCTGGGCAACGATGGACGTCAGATCTTCCAGGCTGGGTAAGGGAACCTTGGCGGGATCCATGGCCGATTCCAACTGTAACGGACCTGGGTTGTGGATCCACTGAGCCACCGCAAGCGATGGCGGAAGCCACACCAGGGAGCGGAGTCTAAGTGGAACCCGGTGTTCACCAGAGCCCGCCGCAAAGCGGGATGGACTTGCTGCGGCGGAATTCCACCAGGTCGCTACCCCTGATGTGACTTGCTTGCGGTGGTAGCCAAGGAATAGCGCGGTACAGAATCGGCAGGCAAACTCGTAGTCAGGGACGGGTCGGAAGGTCGGGGCAGGCAGCGAAGGTTCGTGGTCGGAGAACGTAAGCCGGTGGGACTGGTACACAGGACAGACAACCGGAACGTAGAAAGGGCTTCCTCGCATAGGTATGGGCTCTATGGAATCGGCGAGGGTCAGGAAGAGGTGGAGCGTATATATATGGACAGCGGCAGGTGTTTTTAATTATGGGCGCGCGGGCCCTTTAAATCTGCGAGAGCCGGCGTGCGCGTGCCCTACGGGGCCGGGGCGCGCGCACCGGCCGCGCACACAGTCCGGAGCAGGGTCAGGTGAGGAGGAAGACTTCCTGGGACGGTGCACACGGGACGCGGCGCTGCCCGCACCCGGTGTGGCCCGCGTTAACGGCCAGCGAGTGCGCCTGCAGCCCGGACCCCGGGCTGCAGCGGCACTCATGACACTTACATTTATAATTGTGATAAATAAATTTAATAATAAAAAAACTCACTTGGGGTCCCCCGCATTTATCATAACCAGCTGAGATAAAACCGGCAGCTGCAGCTGGAGACTATCAGGATAGGAAGGTCCATAGATATTGGGCCCTTCCCAGCCTAAAAATACAGGTCCGCTGCCATCCCAGAAGCAGACAATCATATTAGAGGGTTTGCTTCTGATGGCAAACTGACTCTTCCCAGTTCCTTTGGTATGTTGGGTACTGGGGTAATAGTGAGAGAAGGTTATTGGGGAGACAAGAAACACTGCTGACCGACACTAGGAGTCTCCTGACACTGCCCAGGAGCTACCTCTAGATTAAAGAACCTCAGGCAGGTAGCCAGGTGTTGGGGGTTCTCCAACTCTCCCAGGAGTGCAGGAGGTCTCCCTTATTTGCAGGAGTCTCCTGGAGTCTATCTATTTTTATAATGGTAACCTGAATGCTTAAATCCATCTCATGCTGTTCCCATGTAATGTATAATTACTGCAGTCATGGAGCCGTGGTGCATTTATCAGTTCGATCTCATCAGCCATATCCCTTCCCCAGCTGCAGCTCATCAAGAATGTTCTGTAATGTTTTACCATCAAGATGATTTCTAAGTATCTTGCAAATTTTTATATTATCAGCAAAAGCTCTCACGGTGTCATGAACAAACGTATAATGAATTGTGCCTGGTAAAGATTCTCTGCTCCCATTACAGAACATGAGGTCTACACTGCTTCCAGTACAGATTTTTGTGGTCTCCACTAGTGTTGAGCGATTACGTTGGCTATCGACATCGGGCGATAGTCGATAGTCGGCCACCATCGATAAGGTTTTTCGATAGTCGATAGTCGATCATCTCCGATGACCATTAAAGTCTATGGGAGAGCAATAACACCTTCATTCTTACAACCAAACAGGGCTGGAGAAGCTGGAATTAACATCCACAACAGTCAAATGGATACGTGCTACATCTTAGGCACAACACTTAGGCTATAAAAGCCACAGAAAAAAAGTCACACACCATTCACTATCCCTGTCTTGTACCACAGCCTGACCCTTAAACCTGCATCACTCACAAATTAAAAAGTGCCAGAAGGCAGTATGATTTGAACCATCATCTTACTTGAACTGGACATTGAATTATCCCTGTCCTGGAACGCAGCATGACCCCAACCTGCGGGACCCCCCACTTTTAAAAAGTGCCGGAAAAAGGAGTCTTTCAACCACCATTTTTGTTTCACTGGACATTGAAAAATCCCTGTCCTGGAAGCAGCATGACCCAAAAAAACCTCATACCCACAGATTAAAAAGTACCGGAAGAAAGTAGTTTTTGGGAAAAAAACCCCCATTTTAGTTGAACTACATTGAAAAAACCCTTCCCGGACCCAGCATGACCCTTAAACCTGTCTGCCCACAGATTAAAAATGCCGGAAAAAGGAGTCTTTCAACCACCATTTTTTGAACTGGACATGGACTAGAAACTGTCCTCCCGCAGTATACCTTTAAAAACTTCCCCCAATTAAAAGTCCCGGGAAAAAAAAAGGGTCTTTAAACCCACCATTTTATTTCACTGGAATATCTGTCCCTGCCCGGGGCCACAGTATGCCCTTTAAACCGTTCCCCCAGAGAAAAAGTGCCGGAAAAAAAAGGGTCTTTCAACCCCCTTTTTTAGTTGAGCTGGACATTGACAAACCCGCCTGGCTCAGCATGCCCCTTTAAACCTGTCACCACAGATTAAAAAGTGCCGGAAAAAAAGGATTTTTAAAAACCACCTTTTTAGTTGAACTGGACTTTAAAACTATCCGTCCGGGGCTCAGCATGAGCCCCAAACCTCATGACCCCCAATTTAAAAAATGCCGAAAAAGGAGTCTTTCAACCACCCATTTTAGTTTAAAATGACATTGATAAACTGTCCTGGACCGCAATATCCCATTAAACCTGTCTGACCCCCAATTAAAAAGTCCAAAAAGGAGTCTTTAAAACCCCCATTTTAGTTGAACTGGACATTGACATACCTGTCCGGGACGCAGCAGCCCCGGGGCCGAAGTACAAGGGGGCGGTGAGAGCCCAAAGTGGCCCCGTATCTATTAAACACGCGATTAAAACCCCTGAGAGCAGCAACGAAAATTTGTGGCTGAAGCAATTGGGGAAGGGGAAAAGTGTGAAAATTTTCCCACCTTCCTCATACACAGTAAGCCCTGGGTAGGCTTGCCCCCCGTATAAATGCGGCCAATTGAGCTTCATTGGAAAATACTGGTGGTTAACGCTCCTGTTACACCCAGGGCCCTTTTATTGCATTCTTTTTTTATTTTCTAAAACGTGCTGGGGGAAATGGTCTCTGTATTTTTTCTGCCCCGTGTCCAAAACCCATGCCCCTTAAATTTTCCTAATCTGGTAATTTTTCCGTACCTCCCTTGTACAAATTAAGGGGAAATTTTTTTTTAAAGCTATTTTGTACATGCAATTTTTTTATATTTAATTTAGAAACACATTTTAAAAATCGGGGAACCCCCCAGCTTTTTTTCCCCTCTTTTTTTTAATTTATTAAATGGTTGTCTCAATACAGGGATTGATGAATGTTAAGGTCTTGCAAAAAAAAAGTCATTTTGAAATTTTGTTCCATTAAATGTCCTACCTATTCCTGTTTCTGACGCACCATCACCCTTGACCCACTCTTGAAAAATTGTGAAAAAAAATGTTGTTAAAAACAAAATTTTTTTTTAATAAGGACCTGAGTATAGCTGCATGTCACAGCCCAAAATGCCCCAAAAATTCAAAACAGACCCTTGAGCCACTTTGGACTATTGTGAAAACAAATGTCTGTTAGAAAAAATTTTTTAGAATAGGACCCGTAGTATTACGCTTTCAAAACAGCATGAACCCCAAAAAAATATAAATATACTTCTCAGCCAGTTAAAAATTGTGAGGGAGAAATGCCATTAAAAGCCACATTTTTTTCCAAAGGACATAATTAAGCTGTACTCACAGCAACCCCGACCCCAAAAAAAATTTTAAATATATTCTCAGCCACTGTTTAAAAATTGTGAGGCAAAATGACCCCAAAACCCTTGACAATGCAAAAAATTTAAAGATGAAGTGGGTAAATGGGAAAATGGTTTTTTTCATGAAAAATTTGGGTCTTTTACAGTTCCTCCGCAAAACCAGCAAAAAACTGTTTGGGGACTGAGAATAAAAAATTTCAGTAAGAAATGTCATTTTAAAAAAAAGTTTTTTAAGGGACCATTTCTGTTTGGGGGAATGTGAGTAGACCAAAATAATCGGTGACCTCGGCAATAGGGGCCACAAAACATCAGAGTCCATGCCCAAACATCTTGATGAAAACAAACGATCCACATTATCTGTGGAAAGTCGGATGGGTTTGTTTTAAATGATCCTCCAGTGTGCTGAAGGTCCGCTCAGATATGACGCTGGGCTTGGGCAGGGCAACACCCTATGGCGTGGCGAGCCCCCTCGGGGCCTTGTCCATTTTGGATACCCCCGAAGTCTATTGGGTCCGGAAACAATTAAAACACGTGTTGAACGCAGAAGTCTGCACCAGATCTTAACTATCTTGTGTGTTGGGTTGTGCCCTGCATTGCTGCTTGGTGAGGTGGTAAACAAAGATTGCCAAGGCACCCTTAGGTTCTCCACCTTGCCCTCTGCCCCTACGGGACTTGGGACTTATGCTGCACATCCTGGCGTTGATCCCGGAAAATTTGGGGAAGTGAAGAGACGCAACAATTTTCCATTGACAATCAGCAAGGTTCCATTTCCTGATTTTACTCCTATTTTGGGGGGGTGGAAGGAAATGCGATTTTGTTTTTTCCGTGGATCCAGGAGGGTGGCCACCCAGTAAATGTTGTTCATTTTGATGGCCTTTAAAAGCGAAAATCATTTGGGGGAAATGGGGCATCCAAGCATCATGTGAGAGGGAGCCCTTTATTTCCTAACCTCTGGGTCGGGGGCACTAGCAAACTGATCTTCCTCATCTTCCCCCTCCCCCTCAAAATTGCACCAACCTCTTTCCCCAAAGGGGGGACGGCGGTAAAAACGGGGTCTAGGAAAACCTCCTCCTCCTCCTCCTCCGCTGCCTCCGGCACAGCTTCAACACAGCCCTGACTATGCCTGAGATGAATGCACCTGAGACTGATGCGCCCACCTGCACTAGCTTCTGACCCCGCACCACTGCATAATGAAACGATAAAATTGTGAAACTGTCGGGCCTTGTGGATTTGAAAAGCTTCCGTTGTCCGCATCTGTGGTCCCGTCTCCTCCTCCGTCGCTGGCGGACCTGTTGTTTCAGAGTGTCCAAACGATCGTTCCAAACTAAGATCACCACAATGCTCATGCTGACAAGGGCATCGTCCGCACTGACAATTTTGGTGGCTTCTTCAAAACTGGCAAGGATGGTGCAGAGCTCTTTCACCTGCCTCCACTCTCGGTGGCTCAACACCCCGAGGTCCGGTAAACCGCTGCTTGTTCCAGCCATGTTCCACTTCGTACTGTGTAATGGCATTGCGCTGCTGCCTTACAATCGCTGGAGCATGAGTGGGAGGGTGGAATTCAGCGTGTTGCCACGTCAACAATGAGACGGTTTGACGGGGAGGCCGAGCTGACGCTGCAAACGCAGCCAGCGGGACGAACAGGTGCGAAAACGCGGAAGTTGCGAACTCAGACCTCGAGCCTTCTCAGCAGCAGTCCCAGACCCGGGTACTCTTTAGAAAATATTCTGGACGACAGGTTCATCGACATGTGCCAGGCAAGGAAAGTGTCTCCAGCCCTACCTATCTTAAGGGCGGCCAGCAGATTTCGCCCGTTATCGCACACCACCTTGCCTGCACAAAGGTTCTTGTCACACAGCCAGCGCTCGGATCTCGTTGCTTAGAGAGCCGTCCACAGCTCCTGACCTGTGTGGGACGGTCCTCCCAAGGCAGATAATTTCAACACGGCCTGGTGTCTCTGGGCACGTGATGCCACAGAGGACCTTGTGGGAAAGAGCCCTGCACCATCCCTGCGGTTTTTGAAGAGCGAGCGACCGAGCCTTAGAGCCCACTGTCAACCCCCGAGACATCCACCCAGCTCACCCAGTGAGCTGTCACAGAATCTAGCGGCTTGGCCGTGCTTACTAGTCCATGTGTCGGTGGTGAGAAAGGGACTTTTCCGGACACAGATTGCAGACAAGCGCTCTTGGAAATTTTAGATTGACAAACGTTCTGGCAAAGAAATGCCCTGCTTCGCATCTGATATTGGGGGAAAGCGAGGGCCATGACTTGGCGGAATCTCACCCATCTTTTTGTCACCAGATGGAAAGGCAACATTTCCAAGGCAAAAAGCCTGGCAATGACGTCATTCAGGCTTTTTGCTTTTTGGATGGTTAGGGTTCAGTGTTTCTTCTGCTCCCAAACCTGGAAACAGAAGGCTGGCTGCTAGACTGGCCGCTGTACGGCGTTCAGGTCGTCAAAACGGCGGAAGGAGAAGGGGAAGGATGGGGTCTCTGGTGGTGCAGTGGTAACTCTCGGGGCGACGGTGGAGGCTGAAGCGGAGGCTGATCCCTGACATTGACTCTGAGAGACATGGGCCAGCTGAGGGAACGCTTGGTGTTGGCGTAGGAGGAGGAGGCGGAGACAGAGGGTGTGACAGTGGTTGAAGGCCCGGCGTCGGTCTGCTGGCATTTTTTGGCCAATGTTCCCTCCATTTCACTCAATGCAATTCGCGCATGGAGACTAGACTGTTGGTGGTGGTTAACCACTTAAGGTTCTTGCCCTCAACTTATTCGTTTATGGCAAAGGCGGGCATATGACATCGCTTGGTTAAATCAGAGGCTTAGCTCAAAAAAGGCCCAGCTTGGAGGTCCTGGACCTTTTGACGGCGATAACGAGGAGGCGTGGTTTGCGCTGACCCTGTGCTGGCGAATCATATCAGCGTACTTCTGCGACCGCCCAATCCCTTTTTGTTGCGGGACCCGTATTGACAACTACCCCATCGTCTTCCTCCTCGTCCACTGATGAAGCGCTCGCAACAAATTCTGTGGAAAAGACCAGGATGGATCCGCAATGTCGTCATCATCATCATCCATCACACAGGTGGACCTTGGTTCGTCCCTGACTTTCGCATCCAGAACGCTGCGGCTACAAGCAAATGGGCACTGTGCAAGCGTTGCCGACCGCTACCGGATTTTTGCCGATTGGACCGCTTTCCTTGACCTCCTCTGAGGCATCAGTAACTGGGCGTCAGAGCAGAGAAAATCATCCTTTTTGGCCTCTTGATCTTTTAACATGCCTTTGGCCCTAACCGCATTTTGTCATCAAAGAGGTCTTCAGAAAAATGGATTATCCACAGTGGTGGTACACGAGTTGACATTTGGGCGGCTTCATGTTGGACGGATGCCTGATGATGCTGATGACGACATTTGTGGCCGTGACACGAGGATGAGGAGGTAAGACTGCTAGATGCAGGTTGCATTAACCACTGAAGGACAGATTGGCGACGAAGTTCCGTTATTAGATTCACATGGCCCTGACCCAGCGATGACAGGCCTGACGGTCCCCTGCAACTGGACAGATCCGCTGCATGCGTGTTGTCCGCCAGCACTGGAAGGAGCACCTTCTTCGTACCTCTACCTCCATGTGCTACCCCCCTCTTTTGCCGCTTCCCACCTGCATTTCGCTCCATTTTCCAGAATATAAAAATTTGAAAAGGTATGGAATAGTTTTGGAAAGTCTCTTTTAAAAAGACGGAAAATCACACTTTTTAAAAAATCCCTAATCAAAACAAATTTTCTGGTTAAAATTTTAACGCAAGGTGCTATCAAAAAATTGGATGGGCAAAACCCAAAAAAAAACACGTATCGTTATGTTTTGGTATAAAAAGGGGTATTTTTTGCACCTTTCAATTCACCTGTGGGAATATAGAATTGCTTTTTTAAGATTACGTAGTCTCCCGTCAATGAACATGCTGGGTGCGAAAAAGTCAAAAAAACAACTGTTATTTTTAAAATTTAATAAACAGATTTTTTGCACCTTTCAATTCCCCTGTGGTGATAAGAATTGCTGTTTAAGTTTTCGTGATGCTGCGTCAATAAACAGTGCGGGGTGGCAAAAGTCAAAAAACCGTATGTTATGTTTTGGTAAAAATAAATGGTTTTTTTTTTGCCCTTTTCCCAATTTCACCTGTGGTGAATAAAGAATTGCTTTTTAAAAATTTTACGTAGATCGGTCAATGAACAGTGCTGGGTGCGCAAAAGTAAAAAAACACGTAACTGTTATGTTTTGATTAATAAACGGTATTTTTTGCACCTTCAATTCCCCTTTTGGGAATATAGAATTGCTTTTTTAAAGATTTACGTAGATGCCGTCAATAACAGTGCTGGGGCGCAAAAGTCAAAAAACACGAAAATGTTTTTTTTTTGATATAATAAAGGGTATTTTTTGCACCTTTAAATTCACCTGTGGTTAATATATAATTGCTTTTTTAAGATTTATGTGCTGCGTCTGAACAGTGCGGGTTGCAAAAGTCAAAAAAACAAACTGGGGTTTTTTCGTACGATCCCGGGTATTTTTGGCAACAAACAACCTGTGCTGACTAAAAATTGCTGGTTTGTAATTTAAGTGCAAGGTGGAATTCAACAGTCACAGGTGTAATGGGTAAAATTGAACACCATCTGAAATTATACTGATAATAAAAGTGGATTTTTTTCAGCTAACAAAGAGACCTGCATTTTTAAGAAATTTTGTTTATCCAATATAATTCAGGTGCCCAAAATCCAGGAAATTTTTTCAATAGAAACTGTTAATAATAAAAGATTTCCACTAAATGCTCACTAATCTTGGTGAACTTTTTTCCAGTGTTCTTTTTAAAAATTGAGCTTGTCTGTGTTCCCCCGGGCCCCCCCGCTCCCACCCCCGTGAATTTACAGCGGTAGATGCTGCTTTAAAAAAATTTTCTACTAACTACATAAAATCTTCAAATCTCTAAAAATTAATAAATTTGGGAAAGGGTCACGCAATATAGAGGTTTCTCTGTGCGAAATAACTAATTTTGCTGAGCTGTTTGGCCACAGGCAGAGCGCAGGTCCTATCCCCATAGACGCTGAGAGACACTGAGCTAAACAGGAAAACCTGTTCTATGTAAAAAAGAGGTCATGTGATTTTTTCCCGCCAACGGACCATACACACCCGTCTGAGTCGCACACACATCTCCCCTGCTCTATTCGTAATCTGATTTGCTGGCCGCCAAAATTTTAGGAAACGCAGAAAAAGGGCGATCTTAATAGATTTGGGACAGATTTTAACCTTTAAATTTTCGCATATCTGGAAATTTTTGTCACCCTAAAAACCTTGCCGATTTCAACTTTGTCGATAAAAATCCTCAAACCCACCGCTAGGCACTAAAGATAAGAGTTTTTAACATCCAATTCATGGGTAAGGTCCCTTTTGCACAAAATTTTTCACGGCTGGTTTTCGAAAATGTCCCCCTTTGTGCCTCTTTCCCGGTCTTCCGTCTGCTCCTCAATTGGCCCCGGGGCACTTCTTTCCCCCATATTTTTTGCCTGATGGGTTTACCCTCACTCATTTTCTCACAGGGGATTTAATTTCGTCCCAGATTCGGCTCACTCGTGTCTCGCTTGCAAGTCAAGATGGACTTCTCGTCGGCTTACCATCCTCAGACCAATGGGCAAGTGGAGAGAGTAAACCAGATTCTGGGGAATACTTGGACCATTTTGTTTCTGGTCTGACCTGCTTCCATGGGCCGAGTTCTCCTACAATCATCGGGACTCGGTTGCAGCTGGTGTTTCTCCGTTTTTTTGTGATTTATGGCCGCCACTCACACCCCCCTCCCCCTTCTCCTGCCCGTGGCTTCTGAGGTTCCTGCGGTAAACGACCAAGTGTGAGATATCAAGGCCATTTGGCAAGAGACTCTATGGTCCTTACTCCAGTACTCTAGGCTTCTTACTGTATGAAGACTCAGGCAGACAAGAAGAGGAGACCTCCCCCAACATTCCTCCTGGGGGACAAGGTTTGGTTGTCGACCAAAATATGTGCACCTAAAGATTCCCAGTTTCAAGTTTGGTCCTCGTTCTTGGATCCTTTCAAAGTTCTACAACAAATCAACCTGGTAATGTACAATCTTAGTTTGCCTCCTTCTCTCCGTATCTCGAATGCTTTCCATGTCGCACTCCTCAAGCCTCTGCTCTTGAACCGGTTTTCCCAGAGGAATTCTTCGAATCCTCCAGTAGCGGACTCTGCGGATATCTCTGAGTTGAAGGACATCCTGGCCATGAAGACGGTCAAGGGAAAGCATTTTTTCCTTGTGGATTGGAAGAGCTTTGGGCCCGAGGAAAGTTACTGGGAGACGGAGGCTAATATTTTGAATCGTGATCTGATCCGCAGGTTCCTTTTGCCTAAGAAGAGGGGGAGGCCTACTGTTACGAGTGGCCTGGCGGTCCGACTCGCTGGCCATGGGTGCACCCGGTTCCCTTCTCCTCTGCCGGGATCAGGTTGCGCCGCGGGCCGCGTGTTTGGCTGCGGGCGCACTCGCTGTGCCGGCAGCTACTTACCCAGCCGCACTCCTGTCCGCCTGTCTTCCTCTGTCGGCAGGTGCGCACTTCCGTTCCCTAGGGCGGGCACACACTCGCTCTTGTCAATTTCACCCTATATATTGTCATGTCCTGCGTCACTTCCCTGCTGGATCTATGTTGCCTTGAGCCTTAGAAAAAGCGTTCCTGAAGTGCGTTCCTGCCTTACCGTGTTTCCGACCCTTCGCTACGTTTCTTGACCTTGAATCATCGCCGCCTGCCCTGACCTTCCTGCCTGTTCTCGACTATGGTTGTCGTGTTACGATTCGGTACCTTGCTGCACCTCGCCCGCCATCGCAAGCTAGTCACGTCAGGAGTAGCGACCTGGTAGGACTCCCGCCACAGTAACTCCATCCTGCCTTGTGGTGGGCTCTGGTGAACACCGGGACCTACTTAGACCCCGCTCTCTGGCGTGGCCGCTGCCACCACTTGCGGTGCTCCAGCGGATCCACTACTCCAGTCGTTACAACCATTGTCCAACATATCGTCATTCAGTAGGGGAAACAAAGCTTCCAAATTGCTTATTCCACCCCCCATCCATTCACTTTCTTTCCCACGATGGGTTCTACTTGATGGTCTTTTTTTCAGCAATTCTAACTACGCAACTATGTAATTGTGTAACTATATAGCTAATATACATGTAGTCATGTAACTATGTGAGTTTGTTACTATGTAACTATATGTATATGTAACTTGAACTACGTAAATACTTTGTATGCAGCCATATAACTACGTAAGTTTGTTACTATGTAACTGTATGTCACACGAAATTATGGTATATGTAACTAAGTAACTACGCAACTTTGTAACTCCTGTATATATGATTATGCATAACTATATGTAACTATATGTAACTATACCTACTCTCCTGAAATGTAACATCAGGGAATGAAATGTTCATTAACCTCCTAAAGTTAATTATTGATTGTGAAGAAAAAAAGTTACAAGTTATTTGTGGAAAGATCAACGAACTCAACAAAAATCTGCTTTTTCATCTGATTTTTCTATTGTCACAAGATAAGATGAAACAGACTGGGGCCGAGCGATTCTGTAACTCTCAGACAGTGTGATCTTAGACTAGACTGTAGACATCAGATGGAGTGGTCAGCTCACCCCGTCCCGAATTTGTCTGCACGGAGAGAGGTAGTGCCCTTTAACTTGATTCCTGTCGTCCATAGAAAGAAAACTCCAGCCTCCGCTATCGGCCGATTTCTTCTTAATTTAAATCTAGCTTAGACGTTGACGCGTTTCGGACAGTTTAATCCTTAGTTATGGCACGACTTAGACTAGAGAGTCTTACAATGCACCACCTGTATCATGGTGCTAATAAATCTGGAACAGGTGAGAAATGTCTGGTCTAACCTTACGCCTTTTTTAATTTGGCTTAATTTAAGCCACTAATGTGCCTTGCCACGCCCCCTTTCCACAAAGCCACACCCTTTTTCTTGAGATCATGGTTTGACACGTAGATCGATTTCCCAGGGTGCTCATGGCATGTTTACCTCCTCTTCTGACCTGTGCATCCAATATATATCTGTGCAATGGGCGCAGGGAACCAGTTGTGTATTACAGCTGAGGACCTATGCCATCAGCCGGGACCAAAGTTCATTGTGTCCCAGCAAAAAAATGGGTCAAAATTGAAAATCTGCAATAAAAAAAGTGAAATTTTGAAATTTCACCTTCACTTTATATCAATTCCTATGAAAAAAAGTGAAATTTTGAAATGTCACCTTCACTTTACATCAATTCGTATGAAAAAAAGTGAAATTTTGAAATTTCACCTTCACTGTGCATCAATTCCTATGAAAAAAAGTGAAATTTTGAAATTTCACCTTCACTTTGCATCAATTCCTATGGAAAATAGAAATAAAGTGAAATGTCACCTTCACTTTGCATCAATTCCTATGAAAAAAAAGTGAAATTTTGAAATTTCACCTTCACTTTACATCAATTCGTATGAAAAAAAGTGAAATTTTGAAATTTCACCTTCACTTTGCATCAATTCCTATGGAATAAAGAAAAAAAGTGAAATTTCACCTTCACTTTGCATCAATTCCTATGAAACAAAAGTGAAATTTTGACATTTCAGCTTCACTTTGCATCAATTCCTATGAAAAACTTAGAGGGATGACAAACATCTTAAATGCTGTCTTGAATAATTTCAGTGATTCAGTTTCCTAGATGGAGTCACTTATGGGGGAGTCTAAAATAAAGGTCCCTCAAAGCCTCCTCAGAACTAGACTGATCCCTGAAAAAAATCAATGTTGCAAATTTTATTGAAAATGGTAAAAAAAAAGTATTTTTAAATTTCTAAGACCTCTACTGTCGTAAAAAACATAAAATCTGATGTCAACATAAAGCAGACATATGGTAGATGCTAGTTATAAACTATTTTGTGACATAATTCTCTGTCTTACATGCAGACATTTTTTTAATTTTGAAAATTTTTTGGAACTTTTTATTCCAATTTTAATTTTTTTTGTATTTTTCACAAAAAAAAACCAAGGCTTGTAAGGACAGAAAATGCATTAGTAACTTAAAGGACAATGTATCACGAGAAACCAGTCTCTGAATCACACGGATAGGTAAAAGCATTAAAAAGTTATTCCCACATAAAAATGACACAAATTTGGAAAATGGTCCAAAAATAAAAATTGATCAGCATATCCGAAAAAATTCTAAAAAAAAAATTATGTAGGGGTACGCTGACGTGGCAGCAAAGCAATGCAAACACAATAGAATAGCAGCAACCAGGGGTGTAGCTATAGGGGGCGCAGAGGTAGCACTCACTACCGGGCCCTGCACCCTGAGGGGGCCCAGAAGCCACTTCTGCCACATAAGGAGATACCAGTATTATAAGTGGCACATGGCAGCTAGGGGGCCCATTGCACTTTTTGCACTATGGGCCCGGAGCTACAACTTATGACACAGTGAATACAGGAACTATATCAAAATACATTGCTACTACTTGTTAGATGAATGAAAATTTGAGGATCTTTGCGCACATTTTGTATCAAAACTGCGAGTGCCCATCCACGACGAGGTGACCTCAGACAGAGGGGAAACTACACTCATAATGTACCTCAATCAGTGTCTGTTCAGACCTCCATACTTTCAGGGAGTGAGGGGCCCAGTTTTCTGCTCTGTGTGAATGGGTTCAACCAAAATGGAGGCGGCCGCTCCCCCATGACCAAAATAATCCAAAAACAAAAAATTGACCAGTACATCCCAAAACAATTCTAATGAAAACGATGCAGACTCACCAAGGGTGGCAGCAAAGATGACAAAAATGGGGCTCCATCATACAGGACAGAACTGGCTGCGGTGCTCATCCACACCTGTTCAGACACAGATCTAGAAAAATCTAAAAATTTGGAGTCTTTGTCATCATTTTTTTTAACCCGAACCGGTGTCTGACTAGGAGTAGAGACGGAGCCCGTCCGGAGGAGACGGATGGGTCAACAATTGCTACATCAAGTATGTCAGACAAAAAGGCCAACGCAGGGCAAAGCAACGCGGCCTAAATTCATGTGGACGGGAAAAAGGTGAAAAAAAAATGAAGTTCCGAATAAAAAAGAACAAGGACAATGGTAAAACCAAGGTTTTCTTCCTGACATTTGGCGCCACTTTCGTGCTTCCAACTTTCCCACATTAGGAGAATTCCCATTCACAAGGTCAAGGTGACCCAAAGCCGAATATCAGTCATTGAGGATCTCATTCGCTCGCACCCAAATGTCCTTCTAAAATGGAAATAATTCCATATGCAAATTTATGAGGGTTTTCAGACCTGAACCAAACTATGTAGAGCCGCAGCCCCAGTCAATAGCTGCCAATATCTTAGCAGCCGATAAGGATACCTACCACCAGTGTCAGACGTAGGTGCCGAGGGCGCACCAGTGGAGGTGATGCAGAGGTCCACCAGTGGAGATAATTCTGGGGGCTAACAAGAGGAGGTGATGCAGAGTTCCACCAGTAGAGATAATTCTGGAGTCCTACAAGAGGAGTTAATGCAGGGTTCACCAGTGGAGATATTTCTGGAGGCCCACAAGTGGAGGTGATGCAGGGGTCAACCAGGGGAGATAATTCTGGGGGTCCACAAGTGGAGGTGATGCAGGGTTCACCAGTGGAGATAATTCTCGGAGCCCACAAGTGGAGGTGATGCAAGGTCCACCAGTGGAGATAATTCCGGGGGCACACGAAGAGGTGATGCAGGGGTCCACCAATGGAGATAATTCTGGGAGATTATTCTGGGGGCACACAAGTGGAGGTGATGCAGGGGTCCACCAGTGGAGATAATTATGGGGGGCCACAAGTGGAGGTGATGCAGGGTTCACCAGTGGAGATAATTCTGGGGGCCCACAAGTGGAGGTGATGCAGGGTTCACCAGTGGAGATTATTCTAGGGGCCCACAATTGGAGGTGATGCAGGGTTAACCAGTGGAGATAATTCTGGGGGCCTACCAGAGGAGTTGATGCAGGGTTCAACAGTGGAGATAATTCTGGGGGCCCACAAGCGGAGGTGATGCAGGGTTCACCAGTGGAGATAATTCTGGGGTCCTACAAGTGGAGTTGATGCAGGGTTCACCAGTGGAGATAATTCTGGGGGCCCACAAGTGGAGTTGATGCAGGGTTCACCAGTGGAGATAATTTTCGGAGCCCAAAAGTGGTGGTGATGCAGGGGTCCACCAGTGGAGATAATTCTGGGGCCCACAAGTAGAGGTGATGCAGGGTTCACCAGTGGAGATACTTCTGGGGGCCCACAAGAGGAGGTGATGCAGGGTTCACCAGTGTAGATAATTCTTGGGGTCCACAAGTGGAGGTGATGCAGGTGTCCTTTCCTATTCATACTGGTTTGACGTGTCTGCATTATACAATTTTTTTTTTTTTATTTTTTTCTTTTTAAAGAGGGTTTTTAAAATTTTTTCAGACCT